>CM060955.1:63401862-63671738 GCA_030765055.1 Mantis religiosa | reverse complement strand
AGAAGAAAGAAGAACGAAGAAGAGGAAGGGAGGGAGGGAAGGGAAGGAGGGGAGGAAGGAAGGAGGGCGGAAGCGAGGGCGGGAGGGAGGGAAGGAAGGAGGAAACAACGGCAGGAGGAAACAAGGAAGTAGGAAGGAAGGAAGAAAGAAAGAAAGAAAGAAGAGAAAGAAAGAAAGAGAAAGAAAGAAAGAAAGAAGGAAAGAAGAAAGAAAGAAAGAAGGAAAGAAAGGAAGAAAGAAAGAAAGAAAGAAGAAGAAAGGAAGAAAGAAAGAAGAAGAAGACAAGAAGAGAAAGAAAGAAAGAAAGAAAGAAGAGAAAGAACAGGAAAGAAAGAAAGAAAGAAAGGAAAGAAAGAAAGAAAGAAAAAAAGAAAGAAAGAAAGAAAGAAAGAAAGATAAGAAAGAAGAAAGAAAGAAAGAAAGAGAAAGAAAGAAAGAAAGAAGAAAGAAAGAGAAAGAAAGAAGAAAGAAAGAAAGAAAGAAAGACAGAAAGAAAGAAAGAAAGAAAGAAAGAAGAAAGAAAGAAGAAAGAAAGAAAGAAAGAAGAGAAAGAAAGAAAGAAAGAAAGAGAAAGAAGAAAAAGAAAGAAAGAAGAAAGAAAGAAAGAAAGAAAGAAAGAAAGAAAGAAAGAAAGAAAGAAAGAAAGAAGAAAGAAAGAAAGAAAGAAGAAAGAAAGAAAGAAAGAAAGAAGAAAGAAAGAAAGAAAGAAAGAAAAAGAAAAGAGAAGAAAGAAAGAAAGAAAGAAAGAAAGAAAGAAAAGAAAGAAAAGAAAGAAAGAAAGAAAGAAAGAAAGAAAGAAAGAAAGAAAGAAAGAAAGAAAGAAAGAAAGAAGAAAGAAAGAAAGAAAGAAAGAAAGAGAAAGAAAGAAAGAAAGAAAGAAAGAAAGAAAGAAAGAAAGAAAGAAAGAAAGAAAGAAAGAAAGAAAGAAAGAAGAAGAAAGAAAAGAAAGAAAGAAAGAAAGAAAGAAGAAAGAAAGAAACTGCACAATTACTTTTGAGTCTTCAGAAAATGTATTTTAGTGCACTGTAATGTTAATTCTACAATCGTACAAACATGCTCTGGAGAAACAAACTTACTAATACAAACCCTTAAGTCATTCAATACTTTATTCAGAATTAAGATCAGTATTTCTAGAGAATTTTTAATTATTATCTTAATTATTAATCTGTCCTACAGGATGAAGCGGTTTGATTTGAACATGTACACATATAATTTGAAATGTAAAATTTGTATATTATTTAATCAAACTATACTTATAAATGTATTTTTTTTCCGAATGAACGAAATATCCAACCAAGATAAAGGTCGTCTCAGTAGCGTAGATGGAAGCGTGTCTGCCTCACGTTCAAAATTTCCCGAGTTCAAATTCCGGTCTGGTTGAGTTACCTGGAGAAGGCTTTTCCGGGGTTTTCCCTTATCTTGAAAACTCTAAGCTGTTTGAAACTCTAAGCTATATGAACCTGGGCTCATTTGAGAATGATTTCCCCTATTTCATTCATTATTCGTCCGATAAGCAAGAGTAAAGAGCACTGTGAAAATTATCCACTTCATTTTCTAAACATATGAAAGTGTGGACAGTGAGTGGTACCATTATTTAGGGTTCTTGGTTCTGTTAGTTATGATCTGCACTTGTCCCTTCTGTACTGCTGACCCCGATACCTATATACCTGTTTCTTTGCCTAGTAATAAAAATATTATTTTATACATTATTTTTATAAATAATGGCAAAGATGGTTGCTCCGTACAGTTAGAGGCTGTAAGTAAAATTCTAGAGTAGAGGTTATCAAACTACGGTACCATTGATGTACTTATGTCACCAAGATAAGGCCCAAGCTGTCTAAGGATAATTTTACAGAGCTAAATGGGTCTATGCGCTCAAAGCGTAGTATGAAAGCATTGGTCTCACTTCTCCTTTAATACACTTCAACCTTGAATTTTCATGCCATGGCGTAGTTTTCTTAGTCCATTCAACGCTGATAATGTGTTTAACCTTTATCTTCATGCCACTGATGACTCAAATGCTGTAGTTATCGTATGATTTGACGACATGGAGACAATTATTTATCACTTGATCAAGAACAAGGTACGTATGTACTACTTTTTAGCGTGGAAGCGTGGAAAGCTCTCCTTGTGTAGCGTGGAAGCTCTATATGAAACCAATTAGAATATTCCCTGGATCGCTTTTGTGTCTGAATAGTCATAGGCAGAGGCAAGATTTTTGTTTTTAACCATTTTTTTCGCGAATTTTCACTATTTTTTCCTTTTTTCGAGAGTAATTTTTTTTAGCGATAAATGAAAAAATTTCTACTATTTTCAGCCTGCATAGAAAAATTTAGATTGATGACAACTTAAATAATTATAACATTTATTTAACATTTATGTCTTCATAGCATGAAGCTAGAAGTCGTGAAAAAATTTAACAAATTTAACGAAAGCAAGATAAAATTAAACACTTAACAAAGCCAATACAGTGACAGCATCTGATATAACAGCTAAGCGATGTGATATCGAAATTAAGAATTGCAAAGAGTAAAGAATCGTAATGGATTTCAAAGGAGTAATTGTATATTTGTTACGGCACGAACAGGTGCAGTTGGTTGAGTTGTGTAACAAAAGACACGGGAGAAACAGAATTCTAAGGGATAGCACTTGAGTCTGTTTGAAAGGGTATTCTTCGGACCTTTAATAATGGCATGGCCGAGGTCTAATAATCACAATGGACAAAATAGTCACAAATGGAATCTTTGTGTGAAAGGAAGGCTTCAGAAGTGAAAGTTACACACCCACGCGCAGCTATGCATAGTGTGAAGACAGACAGTACGTGGCTAGCAAGCCATTAAGAAGGTCATCACTTCTGTCTTGGTCGAAGGCAGACCAGAAGCGATGAGAGAAAATATTTGTCGGTTCGTATGTACGTGAAGAACGAATTAAGTTTTATCGAGTAATAAACATTCACATACAGCAACTCTAAACAGTGGTATTGGTAACACTTGGTTGGCAACTTTAAGTTTGATGTAATGATAAAAAGAAGCAGTCATTAAATCAGTTTTGAAACGGGCATTCCAGTGTCATTAGTACCATCCTTACTCATACATATCCACGCATTACCCTAAGGGAAACCTCGTTGCTTTACCCTGCGCTAACAACTATGGCTTCAAACTGTAGCGTCACGTGGAACTGTGCGACACCCTTTAATTATTGTATCAAACTGGCGCGCCAACGTGGAACTGTGCGCCACCCATTTTATTCGCTTCAGATGCAACAATAAACTGACACCACAGCATCCGACTGGTCCGTGATACTGAGAATTCTTTGTGGTATGCTAAATAGAAATGTTATTTATTGGATAAAAAGCCGTGCACAGCGAGAAAACTCCTATTATGTTGACTAAAGAGTACTGAACTCCTTGGGAGCTATTCTCAGACGTTACATTAATCTGAAAATATAGTTACTCAGGGAGCTAAAGAATGTGTTTCGAAATGCCCAAAAGTTAAAAAATGAATACAAAACATACCTCACTGAAAACCAGCCAGCTTTAGAAGCTAAAAACGTTCCCATTGCTGTACTGACACACTGGTCTAGGCTGGTTTAATTCAGTAGTTTACATTGCCAGCTATTTTGATGCAATTGTTGATTTCTTTTCTAAAAAAGAAAAGCTTTCAGTTCCTGACCAAAATTTGTTAAATGGTCATTTCTGCGGTGCCAAGTGCTGCAATACTGTAAACGTACAGGCAACATTTTTTCCTGAAAATTGCAGATTGATAACAGATCCAATATTAGAATTTAAATCAAACAAAAACTGTAGCTCACCTTGTTTTTATCCCGAATTTACTCGCTGAAAGCCAAGAGAATAGTCATTTTGGAAACAGATTAAGTGCACTTGTAGATTATATCTTGGATCCCAGTGTTAGAGAAGCAGTAGAAGAGAATCTAAAAGTTTGCTGCCACATGACGTCATCAGCATATAAAACTATTTCGGTTAACTAATGCTGGTATCTCGGTCTCAAAATTTCATGAACTTCTTCAGTTGTTGAGAATAAATATCCGCATCAATCGCCCGTTCTTTTGGAACAAACTATCAGTTAATCACACCTTCAAAATTCCACTATACCCACATTTCCTTTGGGGCGGAACTGATGTTTTTAACGATGACTTTGGCAGGTTGGAGGGAATCAAGCAACAGTTTCGAGGCATCAGTATTTCAGTTTTATACCCATTTTCCATCACAAGTGACAATTCAACAGACAAATCTATCATCCATGGTATTACAGATAAGCTGACAACAGATATCCACTCTATGTTCAGCTACTAAAGTTCAGCTTCTGTGTGATTTTTTCAACTGTGTTAATGTTGGCAATGTATGGTATCCTTTGATACAAGTTTTTCTGAAAGTTTAGTGCTACTACTTTTTTCGGATTTTCTCGCAACATTTGGCGTGTATCCTTAGCATTTCATACTTTAGGTCTTCCGGAACGTGGTAAATCTTTAGTATTTACGTCTCCATTGTTGAAATGTTGGAACCATCGCTGTGCACACGCTCACTAACGGCACCTTCTCCTTTCACTTCACATATTCTTCGAGCTGCGACAGTGGTTCGATAATCTTGTTTCCAGTAGTGTTTTAGATGGACATTTCTTGTGCAGAGGATCTACCCAAAAGTCCGAATACCCTGGCCTCCTTCTGCCCGGGAGCGATGGATAACTCCGGGGCTCTTTCCATAGTGTAATATCTGGTTTCCTAGAAAGCCCCCCCCCCCCATCGACAACAACGTCAAGACGGGATGGAAGTTGATTACGCCACTTACGCGCGTCAACCCCCGCAGGGAAAGACTACCGAAAACCTCGGTTGGGGCCGCCTGGTGATCTATCACACCTACTAGCTCTGCAGGCTAGTACCCGAGACTTATGAGGCAACTCTCTACCTCCTCCAAGCGGCTGTAGCCTGGCCTGAGGTACCCAATTCCCCGTGGGTGTGGGGAACACACTACCCCCTGAGTCCAACCCAATCCGAACAACTCCCCGAAGGGAGGGGCTCGGCAGTTTGGCCTGAGGTTCCTCTAGTAACGTCAGAGGTACCACGAGTGCTAAGGGTCCGCAGCGCTCGCACCACAGCAGCTTAAGGGGACGGATCACCTCCCCTACGGGATGTTTTAGAAAGACTCTTAAGTTCAAACCTTGTTATCTTCATTTTGTGATTATTAACAACTGGAGACTGACAAATGCTCGTAATATACCCAACACTAGCCATGGTATCCTGCAGATAACACTGCCAAGCCAAAGAAATCCAATAAATTGTCCAAAACACGAAAATCAAAAAACCGACATTACTTATGAGATATCTAGATACAATAAAGTATGCTTGAATTAAAAAAGAAGATAAAGAAAGAATGGGGGCTTTTTATTTGAGAACTATATAAGTATTTGAAAATTCAAACCAATAATACAGAATATCCTCAAAATGCCTCCCTCTCCCTCTCCCTACTCCCTCTCCCTCTCCCTCTCCCTTCCTCCCTCTCCCTCTACCCCTCTCCTCTCCTCTCCCTCTCCCTCTCCCTCTCCCTCTCCCTCTCCCTCTCCCTCTCCCTCTCCCCTCTCCCTCTCCCTCTCCCTCTCCCTCTCCCTCTCCCTCTCCCTCTCCCTCTCCCTCTCCTCTCCCCTCTCCTCTCCCTCTCCCTCTCCCTCTCCCTCTCCCTCTCCCTCTCCCTCTCCCTCTCCCTCTCCCTCTCCCTCTCCCTCTCCCTCTCCCTCTCCTCTCCCTCTCCCTCTCCCTCTCCCTCTCCCTCTCCCTCTCCCTCTCCCTCTCTCTCCTCTCACATCTCTCTCATCTCTCTCTCTCTCTCTCTCTCTCTCTCTCTCTCTCTCTCTCTCTCTCTCTCTCTCCTCATCTCTCTCTCTCTCTCTCTCTCTCTCTCTCTCTCTCTCTCATCTCTCTCTCTCTCTCTCTCTCTCTCTATATATATATATATATATATATAAAATAAAAAATGCTATAAATTGAGTTGCTTAATGAAATCTGTGACTTTTTAAGCATTTTCCCTGTCTTTCATGGTTTACCAGCTATGCAAAAGTCGTTTAGAATGCAAATAACTGCAGAGACTATTCCTAGGAAATCTCAGACATACAGTTAATTTGTCATTAAAATATGCTAAACATATGATACTTTAAAGAAAATTGTAAACCAGTTTTGAAAACTTATAATGCTCTAATATTTTTCCATGTAAAGAATAGTTTATAAACAATGTCACATCCTTGAACATGTTGAACTTAAATATCAAGTTTCGTGTTTAACCCCCAACTTTTTCAGTTATGATGTTCAGAGACAAAAAGCACATTAAAGAATATTTTTCTAAAACACTTTTTTTTGGATTCGGGGAACCCGAAAATATGTATTACCAGTGAAATATCACTTTTGGATGCAATACAATGTGTGGTCTGCTTTCTGTAATGTAATAAACGATAGAGGGCAGAGAAGTATTGTAATTTTTTTTTTTTTTTTTTTTTTTTTTTTTGTAATTTACGTTCTCCAACATTAAGTCATATTGAACGATGAGTGGAATGGGTGAAATGATGCTCAAATGAGCCCAAGGTCCACAGAGCTTAGAGTTACCCGACATTCGTCTTTCAGGATAAGGGAAAACCCTGCAAAAACCTTGTCCAAGTAACTCACCCTGACCGAGATTGGAACTCGGGACCTTTTGAACGTAAGGCAGAAACGCTACCACTACGCTACCGAGGCGGGCATGAGATAGTAGCTTAACATTTTATCTCCATTACAGGAAAATCAAGTTAAGATTAGGATTAGGACTTCTAAGGAGGGGATTCGGGACGGAAACGTGTGGTATTTTGTACCTAAACCACAGGAAGGAAGGATTAGGTGAGAGGAGACAGAGGGTGACACCCAAGGAGACACGACAGTGTAGAAGACAGAGTCCCTGATACTTATCAGTTAGAAACTCCCCCAGTAGAACCAGCAGGTCAGCCCGGAGACCGGAAACCATCATACCGAAGGAGGGAATGCTTACCAGGAATATGTCATCCTGCCATGCAGCGCCGAGACACCCGCCGACACTTCTACCGTGGAAGACACCATCAGATAATAGATGATATGAAATGATAACGGAGATTTAATGGAGGTACAGGAAATTCGGGGAATTAATGAACCTACCCAGCATTTGCCTGGTGACCCGGGAAAACCCCTGAAAAACCTGATAAACCCATGGGACAGGTAAGTCGGCCAGGTGAATTGAACCCGGGCCTTCCGAATGCGCACCGCCTGAGCCACCCCACTCGGTAGCCTAAATTAATGTTCTTATCCTTAGATAAGACTTTGATTCTCAGTTTGCAAGGTTGGGGTTTTAATCCCAAGTTTCCACTCAGTCCTTTGAAAACATCTGGTAGCTCTAGCGCTATACTCCCACAGCGTATTTAGAGAGTCACTTTGTCATATTTGTGTATTAAAATCAAATATTTCCGCTCAACTGCACATTCTTAATCATAAAGCCGCCACCTTCATTCTTCTCAATTTTTCCTTTATTTTTCTATATTGTCTGCCATCTGTTAATTCTTCTTTTTTAAACCCTTTTTCCATTCACCATTCCAACAAAACGAATGATCCAATTAAAAGTTGTGCTTCTTTCGCTGTCCTAAAATAGCTTTATTATTTGTTTTATCTTGCATTTTAGATGCTCCAGATGCAGACATTAAAACTTATTTGTATACAAAAGTGTATTTTCTTAAATGAAATACAAGTAATGAAGAGATGAACGTACAAGAGACTAATAAGCGTTGCATACGCCTACTAATAAGTATGCGAAACCCAAACGCCTTCCCGCATTTTGTCACATTTTAATGTACTCGTAGTTGCTTACTTTCTCTATTATGCAGAGTAAGTAGGGGAAGTACTGGAGGTCCTCCAGCGCTAAGGCATATCAGATGAATAAAATGGGTGGAATGATCTCAAATAAACCAAGAGCTCACTCTGTAAAGAATCTTCCATCTGAAAGCAATGTCTTAAACTTGACGCATATCTCCTGTAATGCAGGTTGACCGAGTCCTTTTACAGCTTAGATTTTTTAAAAGGGCGGCCCCACACCCGCCAACCCCAGTGGCGATCGTCTGGCATGCAGTGCCGTACGCTATATCGCCTCCCTCGTGCAGTTAGGTATATAACATCCCTGTTTCATGATAAAGGAAAACCCAGGAGAAAATCTTATTCAGATAATTCACCATAACCGAGATTGAACTCGGAACCTTTTGAATGTAAGTAAATATGCTACCGTCTACGCTACAGAGGCGTGCAGTGCTAAATTCCAACAGTTCGATATCGGTATTTCAGTGGAAATTCGTATTTTGAGGTCCTCTGAATGTTAAAAAGGCATACGTACGTCTACCACCACGCTATCGAGGGGGGGCGTGCCCGCCTCGGTAGCGTGGTGGTAGCATGTCTGCCTCACGTTCAAGAGGTCCCGAGTTCGAATCTCGGTCAGGGTGAGTTACTTGGATAAGGTTTTTTCCGGGGGTTTCCCTTATCCTGAAAGACAAATGTCGGGTAACTCTAAGCTCTAAGGACCCTGGACTCATTCGAGCATCATTTCACCAATTCCATTCATCGTCCGATATGACTTAACGTTGGAGGACGTAAATTAAAAAAAAAAAGTAGGGAAAGTAGTTACTGCATTCCACACAAAATTTCGACACCAATATTTCAGTATAAATGCATATTTTAAGGTCTCCTGAATTGAAAAAGCATTTTGGGAAAATGTCGGTGTCCGTATGTGTGTTTGTGAGCAGTCGATGAAATACCAAATTTGGTATTTAAGTTCAGTACTATCGGGAATGTCACCCTAAGATTTTCAAAAAAATTTCCACCCTTGAGTATACATTAACTGGAAAACTTTTCGAAACTTTTGATTTTCTAAAAACCGGTACTCGCCTCGGTGGCGTGGTGGTAGCATGTTTGCCTCACGTTCAAGAGGTCCCAAGGTTGAATCTCGGTCAGGTGAGTTATCTGGAGAAGGCTTTTTCAGGTGTTTTCCCTTATCCTGAAAGACAAATGTCGGGTAATTCTAAGCTCTATGGACCCTGGACACATTTGAGCTTCATTTCACCCATTCCATTCATCGTCCGATATGACTTAACGTTGGAAGGACGGCATTTCAATTCCACAACACAACAAATTTACACACTTCACAAACTACTCTCCTTACTGCGACACTTCTAGCTCCTGAAGTGTTAACTTATGCAATTCACGAGTATTGCATGATATAATTGGTGATTCCTCGAATTGATGCGTCATAAATTCACCAGCACTGATAGGATGCTGACTTGTATTAATTGAATGTTTACCACACTTACAAATTTTTCATAAAATATTATGATATAAAAGATCTTTTAATCACAGATTATTAAGAAAAAGACCATGGGTCAGGGTCAGGTCGGCCACAGGAATCGAACCTGAGCCTCCCGAATGCGGGCTACAGATGAAAATGCCCAATAAATTCGTGAAAAAGAAAGAAAATGACCGAAAAATGCATCTAAATGTTAAAAATGATTTTATTATAAAAATGTGGAAAAATGCATTTTGATGACCTATAAAGACATGTATATCTAACGTATTTGTTCCAGAATGCATAGTCTGTGACTACTCAGAGAAAAGATTACTTTTCATCAAAATCCGAGCCCTAGATATAACTATCACGTGTCAATTTTCACAAGTTTATTCTGAAAGGATTACCGTTTAAGTTACAGAGTATTCGTAAGTGAAAACTTGTAGTCCTAACTAAGCGAATTAGTTTAGAGACAGATTATAGCGAAACTGGCGAAAATACTCAAATTTACAAGCACACAATGGATGTCGTAGGAAGCCCATTTCCACCTACGCTATTTTGTAAAGTTTTCGCCACTTACACCAACATATCCTCAAGAGTACAACAAAGAAGGCACACAGTTCGAAGGTAACAGTGTGGTGTGCAATCTCTCTCAATAAAGGGTTGTTTGCCCCCTTTTGATGAAAATGGGGTAAGACAGTGATTTCTAATCAATATGTACACAAGCTTAAGATTTTTTTTAAATCCCGGAACTTGCAAGATTTCCCTTGGAGGAACCAATATGTTTGAAATACTCTTCCTGTTGAAATAGCACAACTTCATTTCATGATATGCATAGGATGCTGGTGGAATGTCATCGCAGAAACACAAGTCTTTGCAAAAAGATAAAAATCATGATTTTTATAACATAAAATGGCGTATTATTAATGTTTCTACTTTATATTTTAATTCTTTAATTTCTAGTAGGTATTACTTTATAGTTTAAAATTTGTAATTTCTTATATGTATATTCAAACACTTCTTGACACTGCTGTAAATAGTTATAATGTCAGTGCCCGAAAAATTCAAATTTGTCAAATATCGCAATGAACTGCGTTACTAGTCCAATAAAAATACAAAGTGAATTCTCACAGGTCATCTTTCAGCTTACGTATGAAAATACAGCCAGCGAAAATACCACGAGAAAATGAAAACCTGACGAACATAAGCAAAGCAATGTTTATTCACAATTAAAAATGTTAAATTAGTTATTAAACTCACCAAAACATTTCTCCTTTGTAGATCTACACTATAAAATACACTATTTTTCAGACAAAAATACACGTAGTCCCTTTAGAAATACTGCAGTCAGTCTAACCGAACAGTGGAGGGTTACCTCAGGTGACACGTTACGTCAAAACACGCAGCATACGTCACTGCAATGCCACTTTTACTACCGCATTCTACTTTCAAAAATAAAACGAAAGGAAATATCGAATTTCTATTAATCATAGCTGGTTATTCCTATAAACTTGTGATTTTATAAGTATAGGTTCACTAGTTTCTCCCTAAACAAAAACAAGTGAGAATATAAACAGGAGCTTTTGTACTTATATCAAAATGAGATGGAAAGTAGTATACTTTTTGTCAACAATCAAACTGATCGATGAGGATATCTTAGTTTACCGTTAGAACTGCCGTTGTTTTATAATCGCTTTCGAATAATCCTTCAAGTTGAGTTGCTGTCTAAACAATTCTGCTGAGATTTTATTATTCGGATTTCAAATATTTCTTCTAACCTTTACAAGTTTGATTCAGTTGTGAAAAACCTAAGTAGATTCCTGGATTATATTATTTAAGAAAACATGTGCTTTAAATTCACATACGTTTTCTATTCGTTATTCAACCAATTTCTTATAAAATCCCGAATTATTTCTCTACTTCGTATTTATCCAGATAAATATTTGTAAATATGGTTTTACTACATAG
This sequence comes from Mantis religiosa, assembly GCA_030765055.1. Lineage (NCBI taxonomy): Eukaryota > Metazoa > Arthropoda > Insecta > Mantodea > Mantidae > Mantis > Mantis religiosa. Next base: position 63,660,445 of record CM060955.1, on the reverse strand, counting down.
CGGAATACAGTAAGTTAACTGATATTCAGATATTCGAAGAGCTTGTCGCTACGTGATAGCTTTGAAATTCCGTTCTCTTTGCATGGCCAAGATGGTAAAATACCAAACAAAAGAGATGCGCCCCGGGTTCGATCCCAGGCGACCGCATGTGAGATTTGTTGTGGACAAAACGGCATCGGGCGGGTTTTCTCCGGGATCTCCTGTTTTCCCCGCCAGCTTATTCCAGCGGTGCCCCATCTTCACCTAATACATCATTAGTATCACCGCCTGCTGTGCTATATGTAGTAAAAGCGGGAGTTAAACACTGCAACAAGGTATGACTCCCCGTTTGAGAGTAGTTAAGTGTTTTAAAACTCAAATGAATAACAGGCAATATCTCGGAAATAGTTGTCTTCAGGAAAAATTTATTTGAAATAGAATGTGTATTTTAATGAGGTATATATTTTCATTCAATAAGATTTCATTTATTTCTTACGTTTTACCAGTGGTTTACTAGTTATGTAAAAGTCATCCAGAATGAAGTGGACTTCATAGGATATTTCCAAATATAATCAAGGTACAGGTTTCATTTTTAATAAAATATCTTAACAAATGATAATCGAATAAAAGTCGTTAAAGACATTCTTGAGCAAATGAAAAGAAAAAGATGCAAACGTTAACATGTAAGGTTTATTTGTGGTGGGTGGATTTTGGTTAATTTTGTGTCCTTGGGAGACGCTAAATTTAATACCAGTTTTTTTTTTTTTTTTTTTTTTTTTTTTTGTAGTTTGCGTCCTTAAACTTTTTAAGTCATATCCGAGACGATGAATGGAATGATTTAAATGATGCTCAAATGGGCCCAGGGTCCATGGAGCTTAGAGATACCCGACATTCGTCTTTTAGGATAAGGAAAAACCCCGGGTAAAACTTTATCCAGGTAACTCACCCTGACCGAGATTCGAACTCTATCTTTTCACTGCTCTATCTTTTCTATCTGACCACTATCTTTCCATACTTTAGCCTACACATTCGGCCAGTGTGGAAGAACAATTAATTTCCATTAATTGACCTAATAGTAGTTAACTATAAAGCCTGGGCCTTAAAGCACTTACAGCATAGTAAGTCGCCATTAAGGTAGTTGTCTCATGTGTTTATGAGAACTCCTAAGTGGTTTACCGGGGAAAACACGAGTCAGTTGGAGAATTTAATGTCATATCGGCACGTTGGCCTTAGTAGCTCAATGGTTAGAGCGGCTGGACGGTAATCAGATGATCCATGGTTCAATTCCCGGCTATGCAATTGAATTTTTTATTCTGACCACTATCTTTCCATATTTTAGCCTACACACAGCCAGTGTGGAATATCAATTAATTTCCATAAAATGAAGTTTACTGACAAGGGTACAGTGGGAAGGGTGGTGACTGAATTTCAGCAGAGACAGCACGACCGTCCTGTTCTGGAGAAATATATAAAACAGAAGTTTATATGTAAAGAGCAGGAGTAGAGATGGTGTAATTGCACTCAATAATTGTACAAATTGTAATGTCACAATCAATGTTTCAAAATACATGTTTTTACTTAGAGAAGTAGTGCTTTTGGTCATTTTTAAAGTAGAGATTTCTTTTGTTTTCAAAGCAACTAGATTGCAGGCGGGTATGCCAACTTACGACGCATAGCAACAATAACAGCATGGAATATTAGTTACGTAGTGTAAAAATATTTGTTGCCGCGTTAATATAAATGAATAGTTGCCAAGCAGTTTTCAATGAGAGTTTCATCATACGATACATATGACAGATTTGTTATACCTGAGATATTCATTAAACCCTTATCAATGTTTTATTTTTCTAGATAAATATTAGAAATGGGTCTCCGATATTTGCGATACCTCGATACTCAGGATACTTGCATGGTATCGACCTCGAGCTATATTTCAGAAAATTCGATCAATGCCTTTTCGATGATTCGGTAGTGATTCTGCAATCTTTATTTTCTTTTAAAATCAAAAAATATTATTGTCACAGGCAGAACATTGCAAAGCCCGAGAAACTGCTAGGAATGTGGCACCTGTACAGTAATATTTTGCAAGAAAACAATCGTATGTCAAATTCACTGCCAATCTAGTGCACTGGATTACTAGAAAACAAATTCAAAATTTCCAGAACTAAACAAAAGTAGCCACTAGATATTTATGTATTCCACCTGCAACATTTTCTCTGAAAGACTATTTAAACACAGGAGACAAAAGGCAGACATGACCCCGAAAGAGTGAATGGGCTAGTATTTTTGAACAAAAACTTATAAAAGTGGGCTCTTTTGCCTTTAAATGTTTAATACAGGATTTAAAAATAACAACACTATTTGTTTTAAGTTTTCTCTCATTAAATATGTGCACCTACTTAATTTTATTGGCATTATACAGTTCTTCCAATACTCTATTTTGTATTGAAACTAGAAGTATGACGGCTAATCAACAAAGACTGAGACTGATTTTGCCTATAACTTCTGTGATAGTTTCCTAACAAAAATATTTGAAAAGAGGGGGTTTTATGTATAATGTCGGCAGGCGGCTGCACTCTCGTATTGGTAGGTTGGTAGTAATGCTCTATTTTGGAGACTCTACGTGCATTTCGTATACCAGACAATTGAGGTGACGCGAGAGGAGCAGTACAGCGCAATCAAATTCTGAAGGCCGACTGGTCAGTGTTAAGTAAGATGGGCTTGGTGTTTCGGTTTCTGCTATGACTGAAGTTAACATCAACACAGCTGCTGTGATTTTCCAAGAGGATCGTCATATAACATTACGTAACGTCAGTGAAGTGTTGAGAATTTCATACGGCAGTGTGTTTACATTATGCACCATATGTCCGAGTTTGTACTCATTGGGTGCCACGTCTGTTGACTCCCGAACAAAAGGCTGTGCTAATGGAGACAAGCGGTGAGGTGTTGCGTCTCTTTGCCGATGGAGACGATGCATTTTTTTTTTAATCGATTATCACTGGTGAGGAATCATGGCTGCATCATTATGATTCTGAGGGAAAATAAGCCAGCACAGTGTGGAAATCGCCAGGTTCTCCAACACCAAAAAAGACAAAAGTTGTTCCATCTGCAGGTAAGTGATGGTGACCACATTTTTTTACTGTAATGGAATGATTTACCAGTATGCAGCTCCCCCTCACACTACTGTTACATTGCAAAGAAATGACCAGAGCTTTCTCGGACTGGGTGGCGTCTTCATCATGACAATGCACGGCCTCACGTTGCAAATCAAGTCATGCAGTTTCTGGCTCCATTCAACATTACCTGTGTACCACATCCAACCTGTAGCTCCGATCTTGCATCCTGTGACTTTTTTACTCCCATCACAAAAGGCAAAGCTTAGAGGTATTCGATTTGAGAACTCTGAAGCAGTGCTCAAGAAAAGTGAAGCAATTCTCAAGGACCTGACAAAGAATGGTCTTTGGCACGTGTTAAAGGACTGGCAGAGACGCTATAAAAAGTGCATTGTAGTAGGAGGGGACTACTTTGAAAAATATCATGTAAACATTGAATTGCAGTAATAAACATCTGTGGAAAAATAATCAGTCTCAGTGTTTGTTGATCAGCCCTTATAGAAATGAAATTACCGGGTATCGTGGAAGATATCGTATATCGAGAATCGAGTATCGAGAAAATCTGGTATCGACGCATCCCTAATAAATATACATTGTTTTTAAAATCACTGCAGATAAATTTATTCGGGCTTTCCTTGTTGCTTAAGTTATTGACACCTCATTTTGTTTAAGACAAGGATAAAGCCCTTGGTTTACAGTTTATCTGATCGTTCTGTAAATATCTTCATTTATTTGTGAACCTAATATCTCTTTCTAATGCTGTCTTGAACATTTTGCTACATGATTTACTTGTGAAAACGTGGAGAAAGGGATCGCTGACAGGAAAGTGAAAACGTGCCCCAATGCCCCAACTTAGCACTGACATTTCCCCTGACATTTTTTCTTTGTATCACCAGCGACCCGTAACATTGGACTATTCCAAGAAAATAAAATGTTTTCCTTCTGTGCTCTAGCCAATTCCGACACAGCTACCGCAAAAAAACAATGTTCTTAATCCTTCTGCACTTTCCTCCGTGACCACCAAATTGAGCTAATTAATAAGGTTGCATTAAACCGGAGGTTTAACGTTTGAATCCCGCTTTAAGCCAAACATAGCGGTTTGTATGTGAATAACTAATGAAGTAGAATTGCCATAGTCCGACTATGCTTTAACGTGGAAGCGTACGTACATGAAACAATACAAAGTTCAAACCAACTAAACCTCTTTGTTGCCAAACTGTCTTCACACATAGTCTCTCAAAGCGTCGTAATCTACATTGTTAATACAACTGACAAATTCTGACGCCGAGCTCCTTACGTGTGAGACTCTTTCGTAGTCTCTTTGTTGAATTTGCTGCCAGCTGCTACAATTGTGAACTATGAGATCAGGGTATGTATGTATGGCTGTGATGGAAGACAACATAGTTAAGTTAATAAATGTAATAGAGCTGCCGAGTATTTGAGGATGTAGAAGTACTATTTCTAAATCTCAACACTAGAAATGTTAACCATAGAATTATTATACTTGCTATCCTCTGATGTGTTAGTAACTTTAGATTTTGAAATTACTTTCCACAGTAACAATGAGAAAAGCAAGTTGACACGAGATGCTGAAATGCTATTATGTGTTTCAAAGGGAAGTGTTCTGGAGTCCAACTAATCAGATGCCGTATCACACTCAGCGTTGCCAGCTTGTTACCCCAATCCTTTTATATTTCCCTCTCTCTCGTACACTCATACAACATGCAGGTCTGCTTGGCGCAGAAGTAAGGGTAAGCAAATTATATTTTACAAACTTTTACAATGATGCAGTTGCCAAAATCAAAATTGGAAAAAGCAAACTATATATATATATATATTTAAATGCTATAACTATAATTATAGTTTATGAATCACCTGCTTTTCTAATCCAAATGCGGGACACACTTGTTTTACCTACACCACACGCTTCAGCAGTAAGCCGTTGAGAATTTTTGAAATCGAGCTGATTTCTATACTCCTCATTGCCCAATTTTTTGAAGAACGTGTACACCTTAGAAAGCCTGACTCTGCAATAATTGCCTTTTTGACTCGCCACTAAATTCACCGCAAGAAGCCATTGCACTATTTAACTCTTACTCTACTGTTGTGTAAAGAACAACTGAATGATATTGATATGAACTCTCCAGAGTAAATAAACACTTCTTATCCAGCATTCATTCATAAACATAAGCATACAGCATTCCACAGGCTAACAGGAAATGAAGTCTTTGCCCTTTCTCGAATTTAACACCTTGACTTATTCACAGTAATTCTTTTATCACGTCATGCAGTAGTTTATATTTATGTTCTGAGTAATGAAAAGTATATGTACATACATACACACCAACCACTTTGAACTGAGATTACGAACCATTAATAAACAAAGATATAATGTGACCAGACACGTTCTGTCAGGGCAGCAGGAAAGTTATTGTTTCCTCTCGCTCGAATTGGCTTATTCAAAGTAATTCTTTTATCACGCCATGGCAAACATTTACGTTTCAGTTCTGAGTAATTACAAATATGCGTACACGCATACATGCCAATCAATAATTATATTCATACAGCACTTATGTCGCGATTTATTGTTATAATAGAGGTAAATAGTGCTTTATTTATTTGTATTAGAAGAACTACTTGTGCTAAAAATATTGGATTTTCATGGTTATGTTAGATACATTACTCTCTACCTTCAACATGGATCAGTTTCGGCAAAATCTGAACTTTTGTCTTAGCGCGAATAGTATTTCATACAGATTGATTAGGTTGGCGCTCGTCACACACCACTTAGCGGGAATGCAGTACAACAACACCGCAGGACTGCGATTGGTTGCTCACCTAGTAGCGCTCAAGGACAAACACCTTCCCATTTGAAACACATAATAGGTGTTCTCCTTTGTCTTCCCTTTGGGTGGAATATCGCAGCCTTCTAGGTCCGCAAAGCGTTGTATGCTTCTTCACATATTCTACATGGTTTTTTTAGGTCTCCCTAGGGAAGAACGCTTATTATAGTCTGTCCACATTCACCGGATTTACCATGCAGTAATAAAGATAAACATTTGTATAAATGCTTTTATTACACATGTATTTGTAGGCAGAGGGGGAACAATTCAGCACAATAGTCTTAAGAAAAGTCAAATAATTTAACATCTGGTCACTATGTGAGGCTTTGAAAAGTCCATTTTCTTTGCATGACCATGGAAAAAGTATAAGTGAAGGGAAAAAACCAATTAATCTTTCTACTCGAGAAAGGTATAAATATTGATAAGAAGGAACATCTTTCTAAAGTTACAAAAGATGTATTTTCAAACTGTATGCTATAACCTGATCTAAATGTATTTCTGCAGTAACATTTTGTGTATCTTCACTGAATTATCAGTTATGAATAAGTCGTTCAGAATGAAGAGGACCAGAAGTTATTCCCAGAAGGTTCAGTACATGCACTTCATTTGTCATGAAATCATTTAAACATATCGCACTTTATTCAAAATATTTAGAGTCGTTTTAAGAAAATCAAAAATTTCTAAATTGTTTTCATACAAATAATTGAGACGGGGCAATATTCCTTTATCATCTTTGTGTCGCATCATTAGGAAAAGCTAAACTGAAGTACCAAGTTTGGTATTTAAGCAACTGTTTATTAGGAAATTTTGCTATTCATACACGGATCTTTTTTCTAAAAATGCTTTCATGGATTGTCTTAAAACTTGTTCTTATGGTCACATTTCAGTACTAATTTTTTTGTTTGAATGCAAAAGAAGAAGCTTTTTTTACTATACCCTTTGTAAAACAGCATTTTTTTCCGATGCTTAATATGCTCAAAAATGTTACTTAAGCGCTCTATACCAACAAAGTCATAGAATCATTTAGCAGCAAAATACGAGGGTTGTTCAATAAAGAATGATCACAATTCTTTTTGAAAACATACCTTTACTCATCCTCATAATTTTCATGGTCCTTCTCAAAATAGTCTCCCATGAATGCGATGCACTTGTCCCAGCGTTTCTGCCAGTCTTCAAAGACATGCTGTAAACCATTTTTTGAGAGATTCTTCAAAATCGCCTCCGCAGTCTTCACCACTGCTTCTGATGATGGATAGTGCCTCCCACGAAGCCGTTTCTTCAAGTTAGGGTATAGAAAAAGGTCACATGGGGCTAAATCCGGACTATAGGGAGGGTGACGGATGCACTTCAGGTAGCTTTTTGCAAGCTATTCAGCAACAACATTGGCAATATGCGGCCGCACATTATCGTGGTACAGCATCTAGCCTCCTTCACGGAAATGTGGTCTTTTGGGCCTGATATGGACTTGCAATGTTTTCAGGACATCCCTGTAGTATTGTCCAGTTACTGAAGTGTGTACAGGTACAACATGCTGATAAACCGTTCCATGAATATCAACTTTCCCAGCAGAAGCACCCACTTTTGCCTTTTGGGGATTGGTGATGAAGGAGATTTCCACACTGATCTTTGTTGTTTGCTCTCAAGATCAAAATGATGTATCCAAGTTTCATCAGCAGTGATTACGTTTGAGAAAAGCTCCGTATGTTCCTCTAACATCAACTTTAACTGCTTGCAGACCTGCATGCGAATGTCCTATTGTTCGGGAATCAACAGTCTTGGAACCCATCACGCACAAACACGTCTCATGTGTAATGTTTCTGTCACCAACGTGTGGGTAGCTGTGCTGTAGGGAAGAACAGACTCTCCATAGGCCTCCCGTAACATTGTATAGGCCTTAACTGAAGCTCTGTTGAGACGAAAGCAGAATTTCAAAGCCGCATATTGTTCCTCGCGTTTTATCTCCATTGTAGCAGTAGGCGATACTGAACATGTCTGAACTTGCCTGGTTCTCACAGGCGAAATCAGGATTACCAACAATGAAACTACTACGGCGTGTTTGTTTCACACTAAGCTGACAGAATATAAAGTTTGAATTTTAGTGCGAAAAATTATGACCGTAATAAAATTATGATCATTCTTTATTGAACAGCCCTCGTACATAAATTCATTTGGGAATCACCACTCATAACACCTTTAAGGGGATTTTAAACAAAATACTTAATTATAAAACCAGAATACAACCCAAAATTGTTTCTTATTCACTCATAGACCTCACCAGCATTTTTTACAAAATACAAAGTAGTTTTAAACATTATTTATTTGCTGTATAGCGAGGAAGGTTTCAATGTCTTTGAGTTTTCATGTATATACAAATAATTATAACGTCTTCATTCATAGCAGAAACTGCTGGCTTTAAATGCAACGTGTTCTTTCTCATACTGCTGCCGAGATTTTATAGCAGTAGCTCCGATTCAATATCTGTGACTCAAATTGTCAGTCACAAGCTTATTGCTTAGAAACGAGTGCTTAGCATAAGCATTCCAATCTACATCCGCATCTCTATTGTTACGTGGTGGCGCTTCTTTGGTGGCGCTGGTGCAGTTCTAACGTACGGTTCAGGCAGTTGTGGAAATACAGTGAAAGCCCGAAATAACACTGTTGTTGGGGGACATGCTTTAACCCGCGTTATAACGATTCCGCGGTATATCGAAATATGAGCTTAGATGTGACAAAAGTCGATCCCGCGGAGGTGTAACAAAACATTCGCGCCATAATAAATTATAGTAAGTAGGTACATAAAACGGTATGTAAATTTAAAGTACAGCACTTTAAAATACAATTTCTCGCCAGTAATGCTGGAGGTGTATTCCAGTCCTGATATCGATCGCACTTTACAGTATTGGTATTCTCAACACGTGACTTTACACTCAAAAGACGTGATTCAGATTGAAATAACATTATAACTTTCCCAGGTCTTAGAATTCCCGCAGACACATATGTTTTAGCCCTTGCAGAAAACCTATTGTTTCCATGTCTCGTTACAGCAGTAAGTGGCCGAGGTCAACGCTAGGGGTGGTTTTTTTCGCAATTTACGTCCTCCAACGTTAAGTCATATCGGACGATGAGTGACATGGGTGAAATGATACTCATATGAGTCCGGGGTCCATGGAGCTCAGAGCTACCCGACATTCGTCTATCAGGATATGGGAAAATCCCGGAAAACCTTATCCAGGTAACTCACCCTGACCGAGATTCGAACACTAGGGGTGTGATGAGGTGGACAATTTTACTGCAGAACCGCTCTTTGAAGATATTTATAAACTCAACCTTCAAAAGTAAAATAAATGAATACAAATAAACTTAAAACATACCATTTTATTATTCGAGAAACATACTTTCCCTCGCGTTAAATCCGAGTCCGCGCTATTTCGGACTTGTACTGTATCTACAAATGACTGTGCCTTTAATATTCTATACGTTTATTATATTTATTTATTTCATATAATTTAGAGATCGTTTATAAAATCCAGTGTAAGCATCTCTGCTCATAAATTTTAGCGGAAACATCCAATACTTTGGACGAGGCTTACTTTTCGTCCTTGATACATAAATAAGTATTAGCGATGTAGGTTACTACTAATGTCGTCATAGCAACCTTTAGCGCCATATCAAGCAAAGTCGACGCAGCGTCAGCTGTTTCTATGTGCTGATGATTCGCATGGTAGGTTCGATTTCTGTCTAAGGATGGAATTTATTCATTAGCCAGATTCTTCCCCATCTTCCTTAGAGCCTTGTAGTATGAGAGAGAGAGTAAATGTTTGTGTAAATTTAATATAAGTATGTTATTCTGATGCCCGATGGATCCATAACAATCGAGGAGGAGGGTAAAACAGCACCTTTCCCATCTTTGCTTTTGGCGCGAATTGAAATTTCATCCGAGTTATTATCAATGACAAAGCCTTTGATGAGTAACATAACTCATACGCAATGTTCCTTACAGGGATAATGATAACCATATTCTTACGCAGCCTACAGCATAAAAATAATTATCAATTAAATTAAAACTTACAGTTTTAAGTTGTAACTATTGTTTGTTGTTTATTTTCTGCTAGCAGGTGGTTTCCACAAAATATACGATAAAACATGTAATAAACATTTATGGTTCTAAATTAATGTTAGTCATTTGTTTAGTTTATACCAGATCCAAAGCTGAAATTAGAACATTTAACATATAACTTTAAATTACTCATATAGGTTAAACAGTTTTAACTAAACACTACACACTTTGGAAATAATAATGATTTCTTCCACACTAGCCGTGTGTGTGCTAAGGTTTGAATGAGTAGAGCCAGACTGAAAAATTCAAGGTTATAGCCGGAATTGGATTCACGGATCTCCCTCTCTCTGTGCGGTTGCTCTAACCATTTATTGGAAATAATTATTTCCATCAATTTATCTGAATAACATAATGGTTTAACTATGAAACCTTGGACTTAAGTAATTACAGCAAAGTAAGTCGCCACAAAAGGTGTGTCTCTCATTGTATATGAGAGCCCCTAGTGGTCTACCGGGAAAACATATAAATTTAATGTCGTGTTCGCAAGTTGACATTAGTAGCTCAGTTGGTTAGAGCAACCGCACAGAGAGAGGGAGATCCTTGATTTAAATCCCGGCTATGGCATTAAATTTTTCAGTCTGGCTCTACGCATTCAAACTACACACTTTATGCACCACACCTCAAAAATTTTAGCGAACTCTTCGCGACATATGACTCATCCTCACGTAGGGGAGGGGATCCGTCCCCTTCAGCTGCCGAGGTGCGGGTGCTGCGGACCCTTAGCACTCGTGGTACTCTGACGTTACTAGAGGAACCTCGGGCCGAACAGCCGAGCTCCTCCCGTTGGGGAGTTGTTCGGATTGGGTTCGACTCGAGGGGCAGTGTGTTCCCAACACCCACGGGGAATTGGGTACCTCCGTCCAGGCTATGGCCTCCCGGAGGGGGTTGAGTGTTGCCTCATAAGTCCCGGGTACTAGCCTGCAGAGCTGGTAGAAGGTGTGCTAGATCACCAGGCGGCCCCACCGAGGTTTTCGGTAGTCTTCCCTGCGGGGTTGACGCGCGTAAGTGGCGTATCCTCTTCCACCCGTCTTGATGTTGCAGTCGATGGGGGAGGGGCTTTTTAGACTCAAGGTATTGCCCCATGGAAAGACGCCCGGAATTTTCCGGGTAGAAGGAGGCCCGGGTCCTCGGTCCTACGGGTCCAGGACTAATGGGAGTAGATGTCTCATCCAAAAATATTGAATTCTTCCGCTAAAGCCTTATTTTGCGTATTAGTTTATAAGTAAATATTAGCGAATTACAAGTCGCAGTTAATAGTTAATTACGAATGCCAGCAGGAGTTGTGGGACCACACAAATGAAACATTTTAAAACCCTTACAAGTAGGTCTATAAAATTCTGCTAAAGAGGAAAATTTTGTGCAAAACAGTAATAACAATTACTGTAAACTGTCAATTTGATTTATTTTAAATCTTTTTAATAAAAATGTTTGAGATTCATACTTTTGATAATTTTTCATTCAAATGCAATGAACAGGTATCATAATTTCGTTCTTTGTTTCGAAAAGACTAGGAGAAGGAAGAAATGTACTAAACCTGATCAAAAGTAGGAATACAGACTGGCTGAAACTTCGACGAGTATATGTTAGGAAGTGCACTAGAGAGAAATGTGGAGGGAGAAAGGTTTGGAGCATAAAGGGATACCAAACCAGTGGTTAGAAAATTCTGCCTTTGTGATGCAAGAGCCCGTAGTTCGGAGCAAGGGACAGCACACCATAGACACGAACCGCCACTGGGCCAAATACGGTAGCGTATAGTAAGGTCGGCCATGACGGTTTTAGGTTCATGTATTGATCAAGATATAAACACAACAATGTAGTAGTGAAAGCCAACCATCTCCAATGTTTTCCCCTATTGTTCAGGATAGGTATGCCAGTCGGTTACCGATAAGAATAACTATGTACAAATATTAGAGCAACTAAGTCAAGAATTTGATGTAAATTAGATGTAAATCTCCAGTCCGCAGCAAGGACTTTTACTTGATACAGGAATTTATGCATGATTTTTAAAGTGCCCTGTGCTTTAAAGTGGATGTAATGTATTGTCGCGAACCCGTTATCTACGATAGCGCGGCTTGTGTACACAAAGAGCCGGCAGATAAAGTTAGCACGCAGATAAAGGTCTACCTAAACAAACAACCTGAGACAAATGGAATTTTCTGGTGACATCTTGAATGATAGAGGTTGTTCGGTTTCTCAATTGTTCCGGAACAGTCTGGAATTATCAGATGAGGTATTTAAGAAGGTGACGACTCGCCAAGAGCCGAGTCGTAAAGAGTCGTAAGCAGTGAATAGCTGTAGAGTGTTATTGTAACGAGAGCTGATGTAATCAGAACGCTGTTTGTTATTGTCTTCGACCTTAGTAGATTGTGTGTATGTGATGTAATATTGTTACGTGAGAATTGAACAGTGCATTTCTATGGAAATAAAGAACGTTTTGAATTTCGGCAATTTGGACTTTTAATTCTACGAACGCACTAAGTCACAGTATCATTGTGTTGGTTTAATGTATTGTTATCTGCATAAACAAATGGCGGTCAAATTTTCTTGGACTATGTGACATGTTTGTGCATGACTCGTTTAAATCTAATGTTCTTTCCTTGTTTAATCATATATGTGGATTAGGTACTGTGTTCAGATACATTGTTGATGAGTAATAGTATAATATTATGTATAGTAGTAGGTAATAGTTCTTTAAATGTTTTCCTCTTTCAGGTAAATGTTACAGTCAAATGTTATATATTTGGTGGTTGCGATAAAATGAATTTAAAAAAATAAAAGTAAAGTTTAAAAAAGCATGTTTTGATGTGTGGTGGTAGTTGAAATGATTTATGTTGACTTGGTGAGGTTATTTTCTGTATGACGTGTTCAATGCCCTAGAGCGCTGTTCAATGTTGGGGCCAAACAAAACAAAATAAAAAAAAACATTTTAGTGGAGATCACTGCAATCGGATATAATTTTCATTTAAAAAACTGTATTGTTGCGAACGTCCATTTTAAAGCAAACAAAAATCTGTATTTCTTTTATAAAAATGTTCTTCGTTCAAGGTTTCCTCGAATGGACAAGTTTGCTACCAGGATCCTGCTCACAGGTGGATCTGCTTCTTTATGGAAGAGCATTTTTCCTGTGTGAATAACTACAAACCAACTTGAACATGGAAAATGTTTTACACTTGCATTTTAGCCAGACTATAACTGCAAATATTGCAAATCTCGTGCGGGAGAAAAGAGGGAAATAGTTCATGAAACTGTTGAACTTTGCCAGCACAATGGTACAAAGTAATGATTTAGTTCACACGTATGTATTCCAAAAGGTATAAAAATAGTTACTGCGAAGAAACATTAGAGGGGTGAGAGGGTAGGAGAGAAGAGCAGGTGCTCATTTTGAACATTTCAAACAGAAAACGTGATATTAATGTATAAACAAAATATTTGAAGAAGCTTCACAACCACATTTATGTAACCGAATGCTTGTGTATTTCACACTACTAACAGTAGGTGCATTAAATTAAAACATTTGTTACGTTGATTTAAGTAGATCATGGGTTGTAATTGATAGATACAAATAATGTGAACTTCATATCTTCTCCCAGAAGAATAACGTATTTGATTAAAGCAGAGGTACCGTGTCGCCAATGTTCAATGACAGCTTTTTGAAGTTTCCTCTCCATACTGTGCTTATAGATATTGTTGGCAGTAAGCAATTTTGCCCACGGGTATGACGTTATAGAGTAAGACATTTGCCTATCAACACTTAGACCATTGAGAGACGGAGTCCCCGAAGGCTCTGTACTATCCCCTACACTATTCAATGTCTTTATGGCAGACTTCCCCACAGAGCCACGAGTCGTAATGGCACAATACGCTGACGACGTGCTTCTGTTCTGCAAAGGCAAACACATCCTCAGAGCCTTCAACCCATTACAGAGACACCTCCGTCTCATACAACAGTGGCTTAGGCGTTGGCGGATGTCCATAAATCCGGACAAAAGCCACGCCATACTTTTTACTAAGCGCCACACCCCCGCAGACTGCCCCAACTTTAGCTTCCGAGGCCGAAGGATAGAGTGGACTAACTCTGTCCGGAGTTACGCTGGATAAAGGTTTAACCTTTCTCCAGCACATCAGGGACCTAGCGGCAAAGGTGCAGAGAGCAATAGCTTCCCTGTATCCAATGCTGGGGTCGAGTTCGATGCCGCTTCACGCTGGTAATTCCCGTCATGCTTTATGCCTGTGAAATCTGGGGCATGGCCGCAGATAGCTGGTTGGCATGACTTCAACGTGCACAGAATAGAGGACTACGGTCTATCCACTCTGTGGGCCGCTACTTTCCCACCAGGTTGCTTCATGAAGCCTCAGGTCTTCCATACGTGGAGGACGAGATTAGGCGCCGGGCATCAAAATTATACGCCAACTTACCCAACCACAGAAGCGTCCTTGTCAGATCACTGGCAGATTATGACCCCACTAGACGTCGCTCTAGCCTACATCGGGTACCCCGCATGGCTTGCGGGCACCCAAGATAACCCAGGAGCTAATCCTAACAGCAGCTAAAGCTGAGCTCCACATATTCTTCTAAGCTGTTTGGCATCAAACTTACCAACCTAAATTTCAGAAACAAATCACCAGGGTGCTAGGCATTGCATCCTATCCTTTCATTCCCAAGGTACAATTACAGTATCCTTACAAATTAATTCCAACCTAAAAACCCACAAGTTACCCTACAACATCCCGAACAAACCTTACCTGCGGTTAAACCCAAAATGGGTGGGCACGCAGCAAAAACTTTCTGGCTAAATACAGCCAGCCAGCACGACGAGCGAGCGAGCCATTGCACTAGAGGATATCCTGTAGTGACGAAGAGTAATAAGTATTATCGTGCACAGGATGGAATGCGCATTAATAACAAATGACACTTGGAGTAATCAGTGCGTTATGTGAGAGGTTTCTATTAACAAAGATAAAGCCAGGATAAGTCTAAAGCAGCACGATAATACAAAAGAGATGAATGGTGGAAGCTATAATCTGTCTCAACCTAGTTTAATCCTGCTGTAAACATCTGGGTGGGAAGAGAGACAGAGACAGAGATTGGGACAGAAGGCGGTTAAGCTGTTGGTTGGTTTAGCGAAGTTAATGGGCGTTTTCTTTTATTTGCATGCGTACGATAAACCCCTCCTTTAAGTACAGAACTGTAAGTAGTTTTCTGATCACTGCTCTGCACGAGCCAATTTCGAAGAGAGAAAAGTATGGAAATGTTTCGATTCTTATAAACCTAATAGCCCCACATTTTATGTTTCTGCTTCATATACCATATAGTTGTGCTCTGGGCTCGTGAGTCCTGAAAGGAATTTTTATAGCAGATATATTCATAATAGTATGCTATATACAGATTAGGCAGAAGACAGCTGAAAGTATACACACTATTAACTTATTATGTTAAATGAAGCTGCATTCTATTAAACAATTACTAAAGGACACTGCTATTATATAATATTTTTGCATTCCTATACCAGGCAGCTCTGTCGCAACGATGTCTGTATCGAGTTGAAAGCTGACTAAGATGTCATTGTTTATAGTGTGGAGTTGCTTCTGGTTTTAACACTATAGTTCCTGTACATCTCGCGTAATGTCGTGCTGCTCAAACCGTTACCATGGCTTTTATCTTTGTTAATAGAAACCTCTCAGATAACGCACTGATTATTCTCGTAAGAGTGAGAGGGGAACTGCCGCTGCTTCCCGGTCCTATGCTAAGCACCAATGAACGCATCACTTCAGCCAATGGCATTCGTAGGAATCACAAATGACAAACAGATGTTTACTCCACGTGGAGTAATCAGTGCGTTATCTTAGAGGTATCTATTATCAAAGATAAATGCATGGTAGCCGTTCGAGCAGTACGACTATACCTCACAAGCCCAAGAACACTTATGTATATACAATTTAAATTCAGTAAGCTTTTCATCATAGAGCAGGCCGGTGCTTCAGCCGAATTGAAACACAACCGAGGCAAACCTTTAAAAAGTAGCGAGAGGCGAATGATCGCGCATTGTCCCTGGTGCTTAAGAAAGAAACCCGAAATTGTCTATAAAAGCATTGAGAAAGAAACTGATCTCCTTGGTGTTTCCGCAAGTGGTGTACATACTATTAGAATGGAACAGCAAGCATCGAAGAATGCTCTAAGAACACCGAGGAAATCACGTAAATGCAAACAGAGCGTGGGGAAATACGACGATTTTACGATAAGTGCTATACGCAGTAAAGTTCATGATTATTGATAGAATCAACATGAATTTGAACCACAGATCCGTGGTTCAAATTCCGTGCAATTTCCGAATTTTTCATGTTGACTCCATCAAACACCTTAGCCTATATACGACTAGTATGAGGAAATTATTATTTTCCATCAGTTAAATAAAATTCGTGATTATTTTTTCAGAAATGAACTTCCGACTCTAAATAAGGTTTTGCATACGGTAAATTCTGACACAGACTTGCAAAATTTTTCACGAAGTACTCTCCATCGGTTGTTGATAAATATTGGATTGAAATTTCAAAAAGCGAGTGTGGAGATCAGATATAGTAAGGATTTATTGTGTAGTAGTTAACGCTGCTATATGTACTGCTAGTGTTGCAAAACTTATGTGCGTGTATGTAGCGTCTAACACGTGGCAAGTTCAATCAGCTCCGCCTTGTTGTTTACAGCAGAATTAAACTAGCGTGAGACAGAGGATAGTTTTACAATGAATAACTTGTCCCTGACTTATACACTTTATTTATTTGATGATCTATTGTAGATCAAAATTTGTTATCTGCCTGAATGTAAGACTTCAAAAACCTGCCTACACAACACGGTGTCTCTGAGTATAGTGGAAATTGGTGATTACGAATATTTGTCCTTGAAATGTTTCTTCTTATGGAAGGTTGGTCTCGGGAGTTCTGTACAAATCTCGTATAATGTTCTTTTTTTTACTGAAATTTGGTGAGTCAGCAGAGTTGACCTGGCGGCCTAGTCTTGTTAATCATTCTTAGGCAGCTAGACGTGCGTCGGGAGGACGGATTAAAGGCATGGAGCAAATGACTATAATTTATCACGGGGGATCGTCGTCATTGACATCCTCGCGGTCCGTTTAGCACTTGGCTGCAGCTACAGCCGTATTTACGTAACTCCTGGCTCCATTCCAGTGTAACAACTCACTTGGATCTCATTAACCTGGACAGTGACTTGAGGAGAAATCCTTCCACCAGCAGCAAAAGCGAGAAATTTTTTGCTCATTTAGTACAATAAAAGTTCGCTGAAACCGAAACATAGAGAAGAAAAGATAGAGTCAGACCGAAAAATTTAATGCCATGGCCGGGATTTGAACCACGCATCTCCTAGTTTCCATCCGGTTGCACTTAACCATTGAGCTACCATGTGTCGTGATGACATTCAATTCTCCATCTGACTCGTATGTTTCCCGGTAAACCACTAGGGGCTCTCATATACGAGTACAATGAGATACGCGCAATTTTGTGGCGACTTACTGTGTAAGTACTTAAGTCCCAGGCTTTATAGGTTAATTGATGGAAATTTACGAGTCATATGAGTCAGTCGGAAAATTCAATAACATGTCGGCACGTTGATCCTGACAGCTCAATGGTTACAGCAACCGGACGAAAACCAGAGATCCATGGTTCAAATCCCGGCCATGGCATTGAATTTTTCAGTCTGACTTCCATCTATCCAAATCTTAGCCTACACACGGTTAGTGTGGAAAAACTATTAAATTTCTGTAGAAAAGAAAAGGTAGAATTAAATTTAAATGTTGGTTCTGGCTAACTCTTGCATAAACGCTGACCTACTGGTTCCAAGGTCACATGTTCAAATCTGGGACAGCTCGACAGCTTTTAAGTGTCCTTAAAAGTTCCTATCTCATGTCACTATATGTATTGATATGTAAAAGAACTCCTACGGTGTGAAATTCCAGCACATTGGCCACGTTTATACGATTCTGATAGTTGACGTTTCCAGTAACAGTCAAGAGTAAAATAATTTTAATCATTATAATTATTTTTTAAATGTCATAGCCAGGATTCGAGCCAAGATCTTTCAGTCTCCGTCTAACTGTTCTTACAATCTGAGTCACCATGGTCACATGCCGGTGCGGCATTAAGTTCCCCAAAGCATTGGCATTTTTACCTGGTATACCACCAGAAGATCTAAAACTCATATGAGAACACCCTAATGATGATTTACTTACAATACTGTAATGCCCGATTTCACCAAAAATGTTAAGACTTAACACGAGTTTAGCAATAGTTAAAACAAAAATTGCATTTCACCAACAAGTGTTAGCGTAACACTCGTGTTAAGTCTCATGTTAAACTAACAAGCCGAATTTCTGATGTTAAGTGCTTAACAATTGTAAACAGTGAAGATGGCGAGCATGAACTCAGCTGTTGATGTCAATTTGCTATATTTAAGACCGTCTAAATGACATTCTAATAGAGTACGGCCTATGAGTAGAAATGATTTTGAGGAGCTATCCGAAGAAAATTGTTTTACGGTGGTATAGACTGTCGAAACATGTTGCTATGAAGGTTACTGCGGAAGTACAAGAGAGGTTTGAACATGCATCGAAAGTAATATGGCAATCTCGCCTTTGCTTCAAGGATCAATAACCTTGCGATTTTATAATTCACTGGATTATGTGAATAATATATTGTCCACCTCCCGTCTTGAAACGTTCAAGTCAATTGCCCTTCTTCGTTCCTCGTTTTAAATTTACCCAATACTGATTTAGAACATGCATATAAAGGAATATGACGATCTCGCCTTAGCTTCAAGTATTATTTGCGATTTTATAATTCACTGAATTATGAGGATAATACACTGTCCACCTCCCGTCTTGAAACGTTCAAGTCACCTGTCCTTCTTCGCACCTCGTTTTAAATTTACGTAATAATGAGTTAGAATATACATCGAAAGGAATATGCCGATCTCGCCTTTGCTTCATGTATTAATAACGTTGGGATTTTATAATCCACTGCAATTAACTATAATAAACTATATTTATTGACCAATATTATTTATATTAACGATTGATCTATTTTACTTTAACTGGTCAGAAAATGAATGCTGAATACGAAATCCATAACATTTGTTTCTCACAGCATCTATTTACAGAAATTTCACCGAGTTACAAAATATCTCTCGTGAAATATTGGTGTAGCTGAAGATGAAACCTTAGCATTCAGAAGATTGGCTAATGTGCTATTTGAGCAATCCCCTGTGAACTAGTGTGCTGTAGTATGAACAAATACTACAAATTTAAAGCTAGGCAATGTTAAAGTTATAAGAAATATTTTTCAGTAGGATAGTGTGTAGATAATGTTAATCTAAACTCAGGGAGAAAAAAAAACCACACATTTTTATATTTGCTTGTATGTTGCAACTACATTAGCTTGTTGTTAAATATTATGGTAGGCGTTTGTTATCATGGAAATGTATAGGCTATGTTGATTGTTTTTTTGTTTTATAAACAAACCATTGTAGTCGAATGTGTCTAATTATTAAAGCTATGTGTAGAAAGTCTCAATTATAGCTAATTTGTGTTAGAAGGTTTTGCTTCATTATCATTGTTATTTTATTTTTTCATGTTGTGAGTGTGTGATCAACATGCAACCTGAAGATGTAGCTCGAGCTGTAGCCTATATAATGTTGAACGCAGAGTACGTTACATTGCAAATGTGATGAATATGGCTAGCAGCACAGTCCATACCATAAAACGGTTTAGAGAGACACAAGAATACACCATAAGATCAAGTTCGGGTCGTTACAAATAAATAGAAAAGAGTTAAAAATCAAAATGAAGACAGAACATGGTGCAGACAGTTCTTCGTAAATGCAATCTGCTGGCTACGACCGTAGCTCAAAAATTTGTTAACATGCTTGGACACTCGATTTTAGCCAAAACAGAAGAAGGCTGAAAGCAAGTGAACTGATATCCAGCAGACCTACAACCGGTGTGAAGCTGCTCAGAAGCCACCGAGTTGAAAGATTGCGTTTTGAAAATGATCATAGAGTTTGGAGAAATGAACAGTGGAGACGTGTTCTATTCAGAGATGAGTCCCGTTTCAATTTGCACTTACCTGATGGACGTGAGAAAGACTGGATACGGAGAAGAGAACGATTTGCACAATGCTGCATTTCCGAGAGTTCCCATTTAGAGGTGGTGGAATTATGGTTTGGGCAGAAGTTTAAATGGATGCTCGTACTGAGTTAGTTTTGGTAGAAAATGGAAATCTAACAGCCAATAGGTATATGCAGGAATGTCTGGCTACTCATGTTGTACCATTTGGCCCATTTATAGGCGATAATTTTCTTCTAATACGCAACAATGCACGCCCACATATTGCTCATGTGGTAAGAAATTATCTCCAAAAAGTTGGAATCCATGTTTTACCACGTCCACCGAGGAGTGCCGACTTGAATCCTATACAACTTGTGTGGGACATACCAGAACGGCGTGTTAAGACAATATTTCAGCGACCAGAAAGTTTACAGGATTTGAGGCAAGGACTTCTTGAAGGAGTCCTGCCGTGGCGCAGTGGGCTAAGGCCTCGTGCCTTAGTTCCCTGCTACGGAAAGCGGCCCGAGTTCAATCCCACCCTTGGGGGTGCGGATTTTAAAACCCGCGTTTAGGACCGGTATCCATTCAGCATCGTGAGGAAATTGAGGAGCTTACGATAGGTAAGCGGGCCTGGTCAAGAAAGCTAACTTTCCAGCTGGGGGTGCCGAGATGCTGACCACTTCGCCTACCAGTATTGGTTGGATGATCGCCCACCTCTACCTTGCGTATGTGGGCGTGAGGCCGGAAGTCGGGTTGGCAAGCCTTGGCTCTCTTAGGGCTATCGCGCCAGGGTTATTTTTTTACTTCTTGAAGAAGGGGAGCATTTTCCTCAAGAAGCAATTGCTAACCGGATCGAAAGCATGCCAAGACGTAACCATGCAGTTATGCGAACCACGGAGGTGTCATCCCTTAATAAAGTATGCTTTTGAGGTTTAAATCACCTAAACATATCCTCTTATAGATAAAACAAACGTGTAATTGTTTTACGTAGTTTTCATTGTTTTACGTACTTATAATTCAATGTAATTTAACGTGCCTAATAAAGCAATTGCTTGTTTAAATATATATTCTTTCATATTACAGCAGTAAAGAACAACATATGGATAAGGTGAACAAAATATAATCAAATATATACAAAGTGTACGGATTTGTTTTTCTCTGGGTGCATAATAATAAATTTTGAACAATAAATATCTCCTATTAGTATATTATTAGTTCTACAATTGTATTTATGTTTGTTTTCATGTTAAATTACAGAAGCAGTTTATAATTTCAGATTACTGCCCTCTGAAAAGACGCACAACGAAGCAAATAGTGCAAGAGAATGGAGGTATGTTAATTTATAATTAATTCAAATACATCCTTTTATTACAAATGTTGGTATAGAACATAATATTCCCACAGAGCTCTATGTTTACAAAATGAGAGTAACCTGAAATAAACCCGTAACTTATCTCCTGTACCGTGGAAAGTGCATGCAAACTACCACATATTATTCATGCCACTGGCATGGCGTGCAGAGTGCAAAGTGAACATTCAAAACATTTTACAGCGTAATACAATCAAATATGACAGGAAAGCGTCCTATTTAACTTAAGAAGGTATAAGAATTCAGAATGCTATGTAAAATCATGGATTATGTTTAAGTTATTACATATGATGTATTACAAAACATGTGCTTTGAGTTATTTATTTCCTCTTTCAGCATATTCTTCATATTATGTAAAATATTTTCCTTTGTGGATTATAATCTTTCAAACTCTCTATAAGCACGACTTTTGCACTTTTCTTCTCTATGACTGTTCCACATCAAAGTTACTCCAATTGCGTGCTATGCGATCAGCAAAATATGAGCAGATCTAACAACTGCAAACATGAGGAGATTCGAGGGAAAGAAAGCACCCTTCCTCAAGGGAGCCCTCCAAGTATTATTGGTGTCATTGTTGGGAAACTGGGTGGTTACCTTTCCCCCTCCTAATCCTTGTTTCACATAAGCTTGCCCCGTATCTCTTAACGGTCACGTGACCTTATCACCTCTCATTGGCTGCTGTGGTGATGCAGACCGTTGTGCGGTAAAAATTAGTTCGTTATTTAACATGGTGATATATCTTTATATGTTGGAAGAGAATTGTCAAATTTATATTTTCGTAGCTG
Organism: Mantis religiosa; assembly: GCA_030765055.1. Lineage (NCBI taxonomy): Eukaryota > Metazoa > Arthropoda > Insecta > Mantodea > Mantidae > Mantis > Mantis religiosa. The sequence goes on along the minus strand of CM060955.1, from coordinate 63,638,130 downwards.
TTTGAATTAAATACATTACGTAACAGAGTTGATTTATCTGAAATACATGTTAATTCTTAAACGAAGTAAAGAGGAGGTTCCTTTGCTCAGAAGGCCGTCTTTCACATGGCACGATAGCACGTGCTTCACTTTTATCACTGACCTTGTTTTGAACTGGATTAGTCATATATCGCCATTCGAAGGTATGTTGTGCCGAGTGCGAAGGCTAAATTATTTTACTGATCGTTTATTTTGCGTGTACTTATATGTATAATGGCAGTCTACCACCAGTTTTTCGCTGAAGCATCGCAAGGGAAAACCTTTACAAAGCGGCGAAAAAAGAATTGTGGTGCATGTGTTTAATGCACTCACAGAGAAGTATCCGTCTTTGTCAGTGAGAGAAGTCGAACAGCTGTACTCTGAACTTAAACGTGTGTTAGATGCGTAGCAACAATGCGACATGAAACTGAGACAACAGGAAAACTTACCACTCCAGGGGCGATATTGCTGTGTGGCGAAGACGTTATTTAAGGCCAAACAGATTGTACCGGGATACAAATCGCAAAATATACCACCTTGACAAGACTTAGGTGAATGAAGGACACACAAGTATGGCATGACACGCCTTTTAAGACTGAAAGACAAGCATTTTTGCAAGGTATGTGCGCTGGTTTAAAAAAAAATCCCAGTGGAAAAGGCCGAAGGCCTTTCATTATAAACTTGTTTCAGTTTCATTCCTCATTCATTCAGTTTCAAATTGTTCAGTTTCATTATAAACTTCATCATTTTTGCATGCCTTCATATTCTTATTTGTATGGTTTTATTTATCTTCCCGGCAATTATTATGACGTTTACTGAGTTTTAAATGTCACGGGAAGGCACCGTCTATGGCCTGTGGTGTGAAAGCATTAGCCAATTAGGATGAGGGGGAAGGTAGTTGCACGCGTAGTGATACATGTCAGCGAGGCAAGGTTATATGAAACAGAGATTAGTTAACCTTCGCAGGTGACGTAGTCGATACTGGGGCGAGGAACAGCGTGCGGAAGATTCAGTGGGGTGTTGTTAATCTACTTATTCATATCTTTATGTGCATAATGTGTATTGAATACCACTGTAAATTATATTTTTATAGCTACAGGTTAATTATTAGTTCATAATTTAAGTAGAGTTCTTAGCTAATAATTTTCCGATGTCGGGTTCTGTAACGGTGCGCCGTTCCTCTTTGGGGGCGCTGCGGTGCCCGAGGCTCCTTGGGTGGCTCCCTCAGACCGGCAGGATGAGTGTGTGCTTAGCTCGCGTCACGTCCGTGTCTCTGGGTAAGTCCTCCATGTTCGGGTTTCCTTATACTCTCTTTGGGTTTTCATGGTGAGCGCAAAGTGTAGCAAGAAAATAAATTCAAATTAAGGTTTGATAAAAGCTTTATGGTTTTAATTAATTTCATGACCCTGGGTTGGCCCGCACAACGGGACATGTTGACTGTCCGCCGCTTGTATTTGTTTTAAAACCCAAAGGAGTGTAAAAGTACCACAATAGCGAATGCCAGTCAACTGCAACCCCACGCCTCTAAGCGAAAAACTGAAGAAGGGGAGTCACCCTCAGTGACACTCGTTGGCACCTCTCATTCTAAATTAACCCGATCGAGGGTATAATATACTTTACTGGCGGACACAGACTACTTTATAAAAGAAGTAAGACAAAACCATGGCCGTCGAGTTACACCGGCGTATGAAGAACACATCAGAGTAAGGGAAGAAAAGCCAGCAAACATAGATCCGAATTTCTAACACCAGCCATAAACACCGCAGAATGGGAGCAGCCTAACTTCAAGCTACGACACGTATACACGAGAACCACGGCACATGGATTCCATCACAAGATTTGTTGACAACGAAATATGTACTTGCACTTTTTGTGGTCAGTTTTGTGGAAAATTTCATACACTTTCTTGTCAATCAAGGACTCGATTATTGACCGTCTACGCAAAAGACGTCTACTTGACCATCACTATAGCACTGTATTAATTCATATGTACACATTGCGTTCAATAAATTATATATATATATATATATATATATTACTAAACTCATGCAACCAACTATATTTCAGATTACAATTCCATGAATAACTTGAATCTATAGTATGTTACTGATTTACAAACTTTAATGATAATGTAAACGCACATGATTAATGCCGAGCTGCGAATCCGCATTACCAATGCTTAGGGCACAGCATAGTCGAATTCCATCTAGCTACTTGTGCTCTTGGTTGAGAGCATATTCTAGTTGTCTCACGCCAGATGTAGTGGTTCTGCATTCTGAAGCATAGGCTTAGAGGAGCAGCATGCTCCCTATTTCCCTCTTTTAAACTAAAATAAAAGAAATATTTTTCTTCCCTTCTTCTGCTTAGCAAGTATTAGGCCATTCGCCTGTTCCGCTCTCAATCCACCTTTGCCTGGGCCTTCCCGGATTTCTTCACCCTGTGGATAACAATGAGACACTCTAGTAGTTAGCTTATTCCAAGGAGTAGAGCTCCAGGTCTCACTGGCCCGTGAGTAGTACTTGGTAAGGGGCCCCTTCCTCATGGTAACGAGCGGACAAATGAGAGTCCACAGCTGAGGTGAAAACAACTCTCTTAGCGGAAGGAACCCCAAAATCAAATCCAAGCAGAGGATCCCGAGAGCTGGGTGAAAGCATTCCTCTAGGGGTAGAAGACATCCACAGGATTCTTCCTGGTCCTCCAGGATGGAGGATGTTTGACTGGGCTGGTATCCCGTCCACTTAAATAATGCACTCACTCACTAGTCTCAAAGTATGAAGCCGGGTAGATTTAACGGATACAGCCTCAGCAAGATCAATGCCAAACAATTAGGGATAGCTGATATACTGAATCAAGCAATCTGTAATTTCAGAAGAATTTACGGAGCAACTTACTTGTCACATCAGCTATGTAAAAAATATAATTTTTATATCGTCGCCTAAATCGCCTAAATCGAAAGTCATGACATTCCAAAGTAAATACCCGGTAAGGGTGAAAATATATAACTCTAGATAATAACATTTTAGAACACATTTGTTATTTCAATTTACTAGGATATGCAATTTCTTTTGATTATGACAGAGGTATACAAAATAAAATAAATAAGTATCGTTTAATTTGCGGTGGCATAAGAAGAATATTAAAAACAACACTGGCCGACATAGAAATGAACTTTTACAACATAATGGCCCTACCATTTTCTATTATATGGCACTGAATCCTGGATAATATAACAAAAAGATTTTAGTCCTACTCAGGCTATGGAATTGTAAGTTTTAAGAGCAATATTGGGACATAGTACAAGTAAAGATAAAATAAGAAACCAGGATATAAGGGAAAAGCTAAACATTTTAACATACACAACAAAATTAAAGAACACAAAGAAAACTGGGAAAAGCAACTACAAAGGATGGACTGCATAAGAATACCAAGTAAAACTTCGTTTTAATCCAAAAAGTATCCTATGGAATCCCTATCTGTGTAACTGTTCCTATGGTTAGACTTTAGGATGTTTTTTTTTATAATTGTTTATTGATCGATCAGCAGTACAATGCTTTACACATCAGAGTGAAAAGAAAGTAACAGAACAATAAATTAAAGAACAATAACACTCAGAAGTAGGCTAACAGGCCGCCCCCTAACTACATTAAGTTAGAACTCCAATAATACTCTCTGAGGAATTAAGTCAATATTGGAGATGTAAGACACACATCAAGTACTAGAGTCACTGGAATCATATGTTTTACTCAGAAGCAGGTCCTGTGGTAGTCTCCTCTTTAAGCGTGAGGGTTGGCGCGTGCGGACGCCGATGCTATAATGCACAGCAACTTCTTGCAGTGTGGAAAGGAAACGACGGGCGATCCTGCGAATGTAGTCGTGAAAAGGTAAGAGTCCTAGTTCGTGATGAAGCTGCTGTTTACGGATGAACCATGGAGCGTTGTTAGCGATGCGTATGAAGCGATTTTGTATAACTTGAAGACGACGCAGATGACGTGTGTGCGGCCCCCAACACTTGGCAGGCATAAGTAATAAGCGGACGAACGAGTGATTTGTAGAGTAACAATGAAGACTGTAGGCAGAGTCCTCTTTAGGATGTGCACGCAGCAACAAATCCAGGGTGATCACAGCCTGCCAGCAGTCACATACGGACTGGGATACTGGATTTAACTTTCGCCCTTGCATCCCAGTGTAACCTAGCGACTATATATATATATATATATATATATATATATATATATAATCGTTTAATATCTGTATTAAACTTTTGTTGGACATTCTAATATTATATTTAATATATACGCCGATATTTCAATAAACTATTGATAATAATATGTGTAGCTTAGAAGTATGCGTACACTGTGGATATAGGCGCGCTTCTAATTTGTGTTTGGTCTCTAATTACAGAGCTTTATGGTTTCCTTTTAGCATATTTTGATAGTGGATTCATATGATATATTCATTTCATAAGAAGTATTTACTGAACTGCACAAATAAAGTAAAATTTGCTGGAAACCTGTTAACAGTTCTTGGTAAACGACAGTATATTTTTGAGTTGAAGGATCAGTTGATCTAATTCCGTGATATTTTTAATAAGTATTGTGTAATGGCCATATATGGACCAATATAATTTAAATAAAATTTAAATAATACAATTTGAACATTCTAGAACGTATTTTTTTCTGATTAAGAACTGAAAATTTGTATGAATGTACTAAAATACTAGCTAATTAAATTCTGTGAGAATTACTCCTAAATATGTGAAAATATTCCAAAACAGAATTATAGCCTAATTCACTGATATGAAAACCAGTAAAAACATATTGTGACTTTGTGGGTTCCTAGAATTAAAAGTCCAATTTACCGAAATTCTAAATGTTCTTTATTTACGTAGAGATACACTGTTCAATTTCGCGTAACAACATTACATCACATAACAACACAATCCTCCAAGGTCGATGATAATAACAGTGTCCAGTTCAACTCTTTACAACAGCACTCTTGTTACACAACTGCCTCATCACTAGCCATGGCTTATTTTTGTACACCCATTCATGAATTCCAGACTGTTCTGTACAATCACTAGATTTTTCTGGAATCAACAAGGCATCTAATGACGTAATCCGAATATTCTATCACCTTCCGGAAACGTGAAACCCTGTCTGGGCCGGTAAGTTTTTTATCTCAGCTATCTTTGTTGCCGGCTATCTGTTTACACCAGCCGCGCTATCGTTAGCTGCTTACGCAAGCTCTTTATAACAGTGAAACAATATCCGCCGTCTGTTTTCTATTTGTGCCGAAACTTTATTGCCTGTTGCCGCGACAATATGCATATCAATTCTGTGGAGGTCACCTTCATCGAAAGCCATTAGTAATAGTATTGCATTTATATTTACCTCTCACTTAATTATTTTAAACTATTTGAAAATAACTTTACAGTAATGAGTTCAGTGCTCATAAAGCCTCGATCATTTAACGTTCACTGAACAACACGTCCGTAGTTATCTGCTTTCTCGGCAAGAACTGCGGTATAAAAATTGAAAAGCAGAACAGTTCACCCATATGTTGGATACTTCAAATTACTATTATGGAATAAGATCATGGCAGGATAGTGAATATCTCGAAGTAGGCATCTTTACCTTACTTTAGAACTAATCTCTGTCCCTTAAACAGCTTTTTCTGTGAATTTTGAGCATTCGTCTACCTAGAATCATCAAGTAATAGTGGTATGCGAAAAAATGGACTCAAAGTGAAATTGAAAGAGAGGCCCATCTTTCAGAAAGAAATGTGGTGCTGACTTCTGACATAACTGGAAAACTGTACGATACAGAAGAAAACGAGCTTGTTAAAATACACAAATTCTGTACCTAAGAAAATCTTCAGCGTTCATCGTGTTTAACAGGAAGTCTAAAGAAACACTTCCGATTCTTAATACAGGGTGTCTCTGAAGTCACTATCCATTTCAATGAAAACGCAGTATTTTGTTTCTTTTCTTTTCAGATACTGGTATCTTAGTGCAAGATGTTTAGCACAGAAGAACGGGTTGCCATTGTTTGTGCACGGGTGCGCGGATTGTCATATGAAGACGCCAGAACAGAATTTACCCGTAAATTCCACAAACTAGCCCCATCAAGGGCACACATTCGTCTGCTTGTGAATAAACTTAAGCGTACCGGCAGTGTGTATGATGAGACACGTCCTGGACGACCACACGTCTTGGCAGAAACAGTGCAGCAGGTTCAAATTGCCAGAGATAGGAGTCCAAAGGCATCAATTCGACGTCTCAGTAGGGAATTGAACGTCCCTCGCAACACAGTGTGGAAAATTCTATGTTTCAACGTACGAAAACGTTAGTAGCACATTCAAGTTCTGCACCATCTTGAGGACAACAATTTCGCCTGCCGTCGGGCAATGTGTTATGACCTCCTGGAATGTGTAGAGAATGAGAGTTTAATGGACAACATTTTATTCTCCGACGCAGCCACTTTCCATGTTTGTGGGAAAGTGCACAGACACAACAGCCGAATATGGGCATATGAAGAACCACATGAGATATCGGAGTGGGAACGTGATACACCGAAAGTCATTGTTTGATTGGGTATGACACACGCAAAACTGTATGGCCCATTTTTCTTTACCGAAAGGTCAATAACAGGTAACAACTACCTCAACATATTAGACCTGTTCCCTGAACCGCAGCTTCAAGAGGATGGCATACTGGATACAGTTGTGTTTCAGCAAGATGGTACGCCTCCACATTTTTCAAACATCGTACGTGATTACCCGAACAGAACCTTTCCAGGGAGATGGATAGGCAGAGGTTCACCTCGGCTGTGGGCTTCCCATTCACCGGACTTTACTCCTTTACTCTTTTGCATGGGGGTACATCAAAACTAGAGTGTACATTAGCAAAGTGAATGGTCTGTCTGAGTTACGGGATCGTATCAGGGTAGCAGAAGGTCGAATTACGGTTGACATGTTACAGTCAACATTTCGTTCCACTACTGAAAGATGGCGTATGTGTTTAGAGCTAGATGGAGGTCATGTAGAAGGTCACTAGAATATGTGTAACACTTAAAGATAATATTGATTTTTCAATCACTGTCTTCCTACATTGAAATGCATAGTGATTTTAGAGACACCCTGTATACTATCGCAAAATATTCATTTAGTTGGCATTACTAATATATAGAATAGTTTCCACTAGAAAAGGTTGCAATTAAAACAAAAAGCTATGAGACTACGAGTTATTGTTAAGTACTATAAAGAGTTCATAGTTTCAGATCACTCTGAGTATATTGTGATGACTTTTTACAATTGAACTGAATTAATAACAAAATAGCGTAGGTATTATTTTTATCTAAAATATACGAATGTGTTGTCTGAGAATCAGGGTGTTCCAAAAAATGCCACAGCTCTCACTTCATATATCAGTATGACTATAGAAAAATCATAAATCATGGTTGGGCCCAAATGACCTAGTTGTCGACGGGCCCTTAAACACCACACACTCACTCACACTAAATCATGGTTATTTGTACACTACATATAAGAAAGATAGGCATTAACTGTTTGGTGTTTATACATATACGTTTAGGTTCAATTTGGATGTCTGTTACAAACAGGTTTAGCTCAAACACAGGTCCTAAAGGATGGTTCTCCGTTTTCACAGGCAACCCGACTTTTTTGCGCGCTTTAGTGTTACACCACTTATATTAATTGGGGTCCGTAGTAATAGTCAACCTCCAAGAAAGTTGCTGGAAAAGCCAAACAAAATACTTTGTAAAGGAGTTTCTCGCGGGAAACTCGTTCTAAAACTGAAATTACCGCAGGTGAAGTAAAGTCCTTGATTATAAACGTCACAGTGCACTACTTTGCCTGACGGACGAAGCCGAGTGTTTATTTCAGTCTTTTGAAAAATTAACGCTCCATTTTGAACGGTCACCCGTAGAACGCTGTTGTGTGACGTCGCTCATTAGCAAGGAGGGGCTTGTGAATAATATAAACCAGGTAAAGTATTATTCGCTTTCTTTTTGGGCGGCAATTAGAAGTAGAAAAGCATATGTTATAGCATTAAGATTTTCACATTCAAAGCCAAAACGTGGTCTCTCCAAAAAGCAACCTGAAGCTTGCCGAACTTCTAGCTTTTACTAAAGACTGGCTTTTCTTGATCACTCACTCAACTCGAATCTAATTTCTTTAGCGAGTCACTGCAAAAAAAGCACTGCAGGCTGCAGGGAAATGTGGCACAGCGCAGGCGTATTCACAACAGCGTTCCTGTAGAGCCTTGGTTACTCCAGAAATGTCAAAAGATACAATATTTTTACTTTCATTACCACTTACCTATGGTAGGTAAAGTAAACTATATATTTCAAATAATAAAAAAAACTTCTACCCATTCTTACAAAAAGATCTATACGTGCAAGTGTGTGTGTGTGTGCGCGCGCGCGCGCGTAAATGTATTGTCGCGAGCTGTTATCTACGATGGCGCGGCTTGTTTACACAAAGGAACTGATAGGCGGATAGCGTTCACAAAGAGCCGGCAAATAACGATAGCGCCGATAAGCAAGAGACGGATAGTGTATCACAGAGGTGAAAGACTTGACGGCACCAATATAGTTACATTACAGAACATTCGTGTTTTATCTGGTGACATGCTAGAGAAAATTCGATAACAGTCTGGAATTCATGAATGGGTGTATAAAAAGAAGTCATGGCTAGTGATGAGTCAGTCGTGTAACTAGAGTGTTGAGAGCTGATCAGAACTTTGTTATTGTCATCGACCTTGGTGGACTGTGTGCATGTTACGTGAGAAGTAAACAGTGTATTTCTACTAAGTCACAGTATAAACAGCACAAGATGTAGGATAAATACCAAACTTCCAAGGATGTGATCCAAAGATTTTCAAAGCAGCCTTCCTACCCTATTTACACTACATTGCAAATCATGCATTTTCATTTATATATAAAAGCTTAACGATATTGATTAAAATATTATAATTTCCCAATCTGAATGAATTTTGTATACTTTTGCCAAATAGTACAGATAGACATGATCTTACTTTTAAAAGGGTATAAATCGCCGCAATTTACAGTTTATACCAAACAATGATTGTTGCAGCATTACAAATTTTCGAAATATTTGTTGTGACGTCTTTAATTTTTCCCAGTTGGAACTGCCAACACAGATCTGTAAAGCACCTTAGACTATTCTTATTTTATGAATTATTTTTCTTATTTGGTGTATAATACAAACAATTCTACAATCTCAGTACCAAAATCTGGTCATAATTTGGATTATACCGTAGAGAAACCAAAATGGATTACAGGGATGTTAACGAACTGTTGCTTTCTGTTGCTGTTGTTGATGGTGGTATATATAATTCACTAGAAGGTTTCAACAACTTCGACCCCTAAAATCCAACAGTTTTACGGAGGGAAGAAAAGCTCTTCCTAAATAGTTATCAAAAGAGATAAATCCGCTCAGGGTTTCTAATGCGTCAGTGCCTGATGAAGCTGCAGTGTCACACTAGCCAAAGAAATCCATCTTAATAATTTGGAGTTTCGCAATCGGGATTATGAAATGAACGAGGATTTGGAATTAGCTGTTATCGGTATATGTGGAATAGTGAGCAAGTGGCTTAAAAATATTTAAGTTTTCGACAACAGGTTGTAGAAATCATTTATGCACATATAATACAAATGAAGTCACAAAATATTGATCACCTATGGCAGCGATACATTATGGTGTTCCCCAAGGTTCAGTTTTTGGACCTGTTTTGTTTTATACATATAAATGATTTAGAGTGTTCCTTAAAAATAGTTATACAACATTATTTGCTGATGATACAAATTTATATATTTCTGGTTACAACTTGAGGTCCTTAAAATGTAAGATAGAACTAACAATATCTGAATTGCTAAACTGATTAAGCATTAATAGATTATTAATAAATACAGAAAAAACAATAGCAATAGTTCATCATAAACAAAATACACTTGCTAATCATCCCTTTATAAATTTCCAGGACAAATATATCTCATATAGTACAACATTTCTAGGAGTATGGGCGGATAAGAATTTAAAGTGCTCGGCTCACATTCAAAAGCTATCACAAAAACTGACTAAAATAACTTATGCTATCACAGTCATTTAAAAAATCATGAACTTGAAATCGGTTTAATCTTTATATCCTGCATATTTTCAACCTGTTCTTTCCTTTAGAATATTATTTTGGGGTAATTCAGCAGGAGTAAAATCTATTTTTAAAATGCAAAAAGAGCAATTAGTATAATGCTACATGTTAATAAAATAATTAGTTGTATACCACTATTTAAGGAATTAAATGTATTGCCTCTACCCTGTATATATATAAAATATTATGCTACATAAAAACTTATCAGTAGTAAAGTGTTGGATTAGCCAATTTGACCTTGAAGTTCATCCAATTTGACCTTGAATGACCTTTGAGGTCATGCAATTTGACCTTGAAAATTTTGACCTTGAAGGTCATACAATTTGACCTTGAAGGTCATGCAATTTGACCTTGAAGGTCATGGTACACCCTCTGGAGCCACCCGCGACGCACTCCCCCCCGCGTACCCTCTTGAATTTCTGCATCCCCCAGGCGCAACCTGGACCTTCTGCATCCTTCGACGCACTCCCTCTTGACTCTCTACGCACCCCCGGGGCACCGCGGTGCACCCTCTTGAATTTCTGCATCCCCCAGGCACTTTTGCGCACCACCTCGCGCATTCTTTGACGTACTCCCGCGCACGCTACCACCCACCCCAGGCGCAACCACGTGTACCCCTTTGACGCATTCCTGGACGCACCCCCTTGACCACCAGCATTCCCCGATGCACTTCTCTTTCCCGAGCACCCTCCGGACCCTCCGAACTGATTTACGCGTGCGCGCACGCGTTCGCGTACATGGTGCGGCGCCCCGGGAGATTGACATTGGGTCTGCATGCCATTTGACCTTGAAGGTGCACCCTCTGGACTGGCTGCATCGCTGGACGCACCCCCTTGCATGCCCCTAACCACCCCGACGCACTTCCCCTTGGTAGGCAATGGGGGAAAAGGTGTTTTCTTTTTTATTATTATTAAGAATACACTGGAATAAAGGTTACGTGACTTTAGGAGAGGGAATGGAGACTGACAAGTGTCTAGTTGGGAAGCCAAGGATGAAAAGGAAGAAATTCAGGTGAGCTTATTATTGAAACGGAGGCAGGAAGTGACGTGTAAGGCTTTGATTGGTTAAAATAAGAATGTTTTTGATTGGCCCATGCAGAGCCGGATTTCGACCAATGGGGAAAAGGGGTTATCTTTTTTTATTTTTATTAAGAACTGGAACGTCCGGTATTGTAGAAGAAAGCAAATTGCTTGTGTGTGCATTCTATTCTTTTAAAGAAAGAGTCAGACTTCCGGGTTACAGAAAAAATGCAACATTGCACAAATGTCCTGCTGCAGGTACGTGGATATCTGAGCGTGCAGTATACTGTTTTCGCACTTTGTTCTGTTTGAACGGCTATAGCCCGACTTTTGTATTCATTTTCCCTTTAAGAGAACTATTGGAAGCACGCGTGCAAGAAACAGTTGATTAAAAATAGAACTTCATCAGAATGAACAGTTTTGAAAACAATATGTGTTGCGCTGCTTTAATGCGCGCTGACTTCCTCCCCCACCTCTTTTTATACCGGAAGTTACGCAACCAAAACACCCACGTCTTTTTTCCTGTTACCGTGAGAACTGCTTTTTAGGCAGTTTTTTCAGTAATATCTGAGAAAACACGATGCTTCGCATTTCACTGCCGGAAGTGACGTGTAAGGTTTCGATTGGTTAAAATAAGAATGTCTTTGATTGGTCGAGAGGGGTAAAGGCAGAGTTGTGAGAAAACAAATTGCTTGTGTGTGCATTACATTATTTTAGAAAGAGCATACAGCGGAAATATATAATAACATTTAGCTGCATTAACATGAATTAGACCAATAATAAGTTTAAAGTACGTGGTGCGTAATTGATGAGAGTGTGAAAAGTAGACATTTCCCTATATCGTATTTGAATACATTCCAGCAATGTTTGTTGTCTTGGCTTTTACCTTGCACGTCCGCTGCTCTAGAGAAAACTAAAATGCTTGTGTGTGTGCCATTTAAAGGAGTAACACTTACGGGTTACAGAAAAAATGCAAGCTTGCAAAAGTGTGACCTGTTGCAGGTGCGTGGATATCTGAGCGTGCAGTTGAACTTTGGTCTGTTTTGAACGGCTATAGCCGAATTCATTTTGCCTTTAAGAGAACGATTGGAATTTTCAGACAGATAACAAGGAATATCTGGGAAGGGTTAACTGGAGGGAAAAGTTATATAAATTACTGTCACATGAATTTCTCAACTCAGTGTTCTAATGAACTAATTGACATTAATTTCGCAATTCTAAATACTTCACAAAGTTCTAAAATTTCGAAATACTTTTGAGCATTCCAAAATGTCCTAAAATTTCTTAAACCCTCTAAAAAAAGTGCCTAATTTTTGCAAAAATGCCTAAACTTTTAAAAACTGCCTAAAATTTCATAAAATCCCAAACAAATTTAAAAAATCTATAGTTTCAAAAATTGCTAATGTTTCAAAAAATAAAAAATTTTGAACTTTCAAAAATTGTTAATTTTTCAAAAAAAAAATCGGACAAAACGCGCCACGTGCGCGCAGATGCACGCGTGCAAGAAACAGCTGATTAACAGTAGAACTTCAACAGAATGAACATTTTGAAACAATAATTTCGCCGAAACAACCAGCCCGTCCTTTGTAATGATTTTTCCTTTAAGAGAAGTATTGGAAAATTGAGGTAAATAACAAGGAGTATCTCGGAAGGGTTAACTGGAGGGAAAAGCTATATAAATTACTCTTACATGAATTTTTCAGCTGAATGTTCTAATGCAAAAATTTACATGAATTTTTCACGACCTTAAGTCATTTTAATTTACCCTAACATGAACATCTAACCTACGGGTTCTAAGTTAAACTTTCACATGAATACCTCTTCTTGAGATTCTAATTTTACACTTACAAGCAAAATGGAAGGAGTTCTGCATAGGTAAACTGAATAAATGAAATACAGAAAAAGCATTTTTGTTTAAATATATATTGCAATTATTAGGCAATATGAACGTAACAATAAAACAATAAAATTACAAGGAAAAAATTACATGTCTTATATGCACAAAGAAGAAAAGTTTAAAAGAGCCTTCATGATGGACACTAAAGAAAAAATTCACCGTTATATATTACTGTGTATAACTTGAGTTATATTGCAAAACAGCCACATGAAATGACACAAAGTAAAAAGTGTTAAGGGATGAAACCACTACACTGATGACATGTGGATGTATTCCTGAATAAATGTTTATAGACAATTGGTATTTCTGCTTATAAAGAAAATACGCCTAGATTAACACTAGGCAAATAGGCATGTAGTTACTACGCTTTAAAAAGAGAAGAATGCCAACACGGCTGTTGAGCAGTTCTAGAAATACTAAAATACGCATGTGAAATATTCCCTTAAGAATTACAAAGTTAAGTTTAATATTTATATGTTTAGGAAAAAATAAATACCGCTACTACATAATAAATACGACATTCTGCTCTATAGAAAATATTTAAAAACGCTTTTAAAAAACAGCTGTTGAACAGTTCTAGGAACACTGCAAAAACAAAATGCAACAAAAATTTATGCAAAAGAACACTGTTATTATAGAGTGGACACTGTAGAGCACACAAAAAGCGTCACTTGAATTTTCTTACGCGCCACTCCGGTGTTAACGGCTGGTACGGAGCCATGTGTCGGGCTCTTTGCTGGCGAACAATACGCCTTTTGGCGCTTTGAGAAACGGGCACCAGATGAGGAATGGCAAGGTCTGTTATTTGATCACCTAGGACATCCTGGTCCTGTAGAAATGCTGAGTTGTCGACACTGTTTGCGTTATTAGTGCACAGGCTGTTCTCCTCCCGATGAAAGGCCTCTTGAAATTGATTTAAGAGATTCCTTCGGACCTTGGGCACGGCGAACTGTGATGGTTGGCAGGAGAGCAGTGGCAGCAAATTATGCACTGGAGGAGACACAGGGCTGTAATGAGGAGCTATATGCACGTTGGGAGGTGAATGTTGAGGTGAAATAGGAGTGAAAACAAAGTGACGAGGAGACGGTGAAAGAGGTTGAATGTCATTTTGGGAATTTGGAGTTGATGTTTCAATGTTAGAGAACGACAGGGAAGAAGGTGGAGATGGAGATGAAGAAACGATTATTGTGGATGGAAGTTCTGATGAGAAGTTTGCTGCTGTATGTGCGCTTAGCTCCCGGGAGGAATCATCAAGGCTTGAATTTCCTGGAGGGGCCGAAACGGAAAATTCGGCTACGTGGCTGGGCTGAAGCAGTGTTTTCAGGGGCAAAAACGAAGAAGACTGGTCCAGGTGTACACTTGATTGTTGATGCAACTCGCTGGCAAAGCTGGTGACGGCGTAAATGTTGTCATCAGGATGGCTGTATTGTGTTAATGTTGCGGAGATTTCTGTAGATATTTGCTCTTGACGAGTTAGTAATTCTCTATATACACGTCCAGAAGGCGAAATATAAAGAACTTCGCGGGTGACGGTCACTTGAGTAACTTTCATGATGGTGGCAAACCAACAGCAATACTGAGAATGAAGCTAGCAATGTAAAGTTCCGTGTTTAAAAGGACAAGTAGTTTGAAATATAACTGAAACTGCAGTTTTTTGTGTGCCATCAAGATGTATAAACGGTTGAGAACTATTTTGATTACATGGGCTGTAACACGCACAACGTTTTGTTTGTGCAGCGCGTTTTTCTCGAAAGAACAGAATTGCATCTTCTTAGGGGACAAAATGTCATATACTTGATTTATAAGGAAGCGTTTCGGTTGCGGAGAAAATATACACGTGTAGCAGTTTTTCTGCTGACCGCTTACGATGTATTGTTATGCTTTAACCTAAATCGTGCCGAAGCAGAAAGTCGCCGTTAGTTTTGAAATATGATTGAAATTGCGGTTTTAGTGTCATCAAGGTGTTTAAACGGATGTGAGCAATTTTGATTACATGCGCTGTTAAAGGCACAACTTTTGTGTGTGCAGCGCGTTTTTCTGAAAAGAACAGAATTGCATCTTCTTAGGGGATTAAATCTCACATACTTTATTCACAAGGAAGCGTTTCGGTTGAGGAGAAAATAATCACGTGTAGCGGTTTTTCTGCTGACCGCTTACGATGCATTTTTATGCTTGTACTGAATTGTGTCGGTAGCGTTCGGTTTGAAATATAACTGAAATTGCAGTTTTCGTGTCATTAAGGTGTTTTAAACGGCAGTGAACAATTATGATTACATGAACCTTATATACACATCATCATCATCATTCTTATCATCATTAATCATGATGATCATCATCATCATCATCATTCCGGCATTCCCTCTGAAAACATGTAGAAATATGTTAGACGCAAGTAAAAACTTAAATTTGATTCATAACCGCATCTTACAAAGGAAAAGCGTTGGAATAAATAGGTTTGAAATATGATTCCCCGACTCACTCGATACAGCGTGCGTTTTACCAATAAGATACGGTAATACATTTTAGAAATAGGTTATATAAAACCTGACGTAGTTTCTTGCTTTTGAAGTATTAAGGGCTTCTTGGGGGTGTACTTAGACCCTTTTTGCTGTATTTGGAGGCTACTTGGAGTGTATTTGGGATAGGTTTGGTGGGGCTTCTTGGGGGTGTACCTAGGCCCTTTTTGCTGTATTTGGAGGCTTCTTGGAGTGTATTTGGGATAGGTTTAGGGAAAGAACAATGAAAAAATGTATTCTGGATACTCGGAAACCGATATAGTGGTGCGCTCGATACCTGACGGTGTAGATCCAAGGAACTGTTTTAATGGCATGTTTCGGAAATTTTTACAATTTGTTAACGAGAACCTGCTACAAAAATCGCCAGGGTGGTTGGGAATATCCATAACGGATGGGCAACATCACGATAGACCATTTAACATGAGCGTTCGAAAATTTGACCTGGTAGACCCGGATGTCATTTTGCGCTCTATTAAGCGAGTTATGCAAAATAACCAGGACTTTTTAATGAAGGGACCTCTTAAAGTAAACGGTGTGTGGACGAAGGAAGTCCGGGGTTCGTGCTTTAAAATGTGTGATGAATGCAAAACGAATAAAGGAATAATAGAAATACGAAACGCAGACAGAATGTGTATGGCTAGAGCAACAGCCGTTTGCAAAGCTAAGATAGACCACGATAAAGCTTACCTCAGTATTCAGAGGAGCGAGTATATGCAACTGGATATAGCAAAAGCTTTATGCCGGTCTATGGGGAATGGAGATGAAATATGTTCCTTGGACGATGTGTAAGCTTTCGAAGGCATCTTACCCGGGTATTGCATTACAGTGTTCGGAGATCATACCGAAAAAAATGTTTTGAACAAACCAAGTACGCTAACCGATAAATGTATTGCATCATCATCATCATCCTTATCATCATGATCATCATCATCATCATTCCGGCATTCCCTCCGAAAACATGTAGGAATATGTTAGACGCAAGTAAAAACTTAAATTTGATACATAACCGCATCTTACAAAGGAAAAGCGTTGGAATAAATAGGTTTGAAATATGAATCCCCGACTCACAACTGTTTTAATGGCATGTTTCGGCAATTTTTACAATTTGTTAACGAGAACCTGCTACAAAAATCGCCAGGGTGGCTGGGAATATCCATAACGGATGGGCAACATCACGATAGACCATTTAACATGAGCGTTCGAAAATTTGACCTGATAGACCCGGATGTCATTTTGCGCTCTATTAAGCGAGTTATGCAAAATAACAAGGACTTTTTAATGAAGGGACCTCTTAAAGTAAACTGTGTGTGGACGAAGGAAGTCCGGGGTTCGTGCTTTAAAATGTGTGATGAATGCAAAACGACTCGATAAAGCTTACCTCAGTATTCAGAGGAGCGAGTATATGCAACTGGATATAGCAAAAGCTTTATGCCGGTCTATGGGGAATGGAGATGAAATATGTTCCTTGGACGATGTGTAAGCTTTCGAAGGCATCTTACCCGGGTATTGCATTACAGTGTTCGGAGATCATACCGAAAAAAATGTTTTGAACAAACCAAGTACGCTTACCGATAAATGTATTGCATCATCATCATCACCATCCTTATCATCATCATCATTCCGGCATTTCCTCCGAAAACATGTAGGAATATGTTAGACGCAAGTAAAAACTTAAATTTGATACACAACCGCATCTTACAAAGGAAAAGCGTTGGAATAAATAGGTTTGAAATATGAATCCCCGACTCACTCGATACAGCGTGCGTTTCACCAATGAGATACGGTAATACATTTCAGAAATAGGTTATATAAAACCTGACATAGTTTCTTGCTTTTGAAGTATTAAGAGCTTTTTGGGGTGTACTTAGGCCCTTTTTGCTGTCTCGGGGTGTACCCAAGCTGAATCTCCCAATGCGACGCGCCGCGCGCGCGCAGAAGCACGCGTGCAAGAAACAGCCGATTAACAATAGGACTTCACAGAATGATCATTTTGAAACAATAATTTCGCCGAAACAACCAATGCGTGCGGTAAGCAACACATGACAAGACGGCGCCTAAAGAACCAAGGTTTCAGGAGCACCACACATATTGTTTCATTAAAAAGTCCTTGTTATTTTGCATAACTCGCTTAATAGAGCGCAAAATAACATCCGAGTCTATCAGGTCAAATTTTCGAACGCTCATGTTAAATGGTCTATCGTGATGTTGCCCATCCGTTATGGATATTCCCAACCACCCTGGCGATTTTTGTAGCAGGTTCTCGTTAACAAATTGTAAAAATTGCCGAAACATGCCATTAAAACAGTTGTGAGTCGGGGATTCATATTTCAAACCTATTTATTCCAACGCTTTTCCTTTGTAAGATGCGGTTATGTATCAAATTTAAGTTTTTACTTGCGTCTAACATATTCCTACATGTTTTCGGAGGGAATGCCGGAATGATGATGATGATGATGATGATGATGATGATGATGATCATGATGATAAGGATGATGATGATGATGATGATGATGATGATGCAATACATTTATCGGTAAGCGTACTTGGTTTGTTCAAAACATTTTTTTCGGTATGATCTCCGAACACTGTAATGCAATACCCGGGTAAGATGCCTTCGAAAGCTTACACATCGTCCAAGGAACATATTTCATTTGCATTCCCCATAGACCGGCATAAAGCTTTTGCTATATCCAGTTGCATATACTCGCTCCTCTGAATACTGAGGTAAGCTTTATCGTGGTCTATCTTAGCTTTGCAAACGGCTGTTCCTCTAGCCATACACATTCTGTCTGCGTTTCGTATTTCTATTATTCCTTTATTCGTTTTGCATTCATCACACATTTTAAAGCACGAACCCCGGACTTCCTTCGTCCACACACCGTTTACTTTAAGAGGTCCCTTCATTAAAAAGTCCTGGTTATTTTGCATAACTCGCTTAATAGAGCGCAAAATGACATCCGGGTCTACCAGGTCAAATTTTCGAACGCTCATGTTAAATGGTCTATCGTGATGTTGCCCATCCGTTATGGATATTCCCAACCACCCTGGCGATTTTTGTAGCAGGTTCTCGTTAACAAATTGTAAAAATTGCCGAAACATGCCATTAAAACAGTTGTGAGTCGGGGATTCATATTTCAAACCTATTTATTCCAACGCTTTTCCTTTGTAAGATGCGGTTATGTATCAAATTTAAGTTTTTACTTGCGTCTAACATATTCCTACATGTTTTCGGAGGGAATGCCGGAATGATGATGATGATGATGATCATGATAATAAGGATGATGATGATGATGATGATGCAATACATTTATCGGTAAGCGTACTTGGTTTGTTCAAAACATTTTTTCGGTATGATCTCCGAACACTGTAATGCAATACCTGGGTAAGATGCCTTCGAAAGCTTACACATTGTCCAAGGAACATATTTCATCTCCATTCCCCATAGACCGGCATAAAGCTTTTGCTATATCCAGTTGCATATACTCGCTCCTCTGAATACTGAGGTAAGCTTTATCGTGGTCTATCTTAGCTTTGCAAACGGCTGTTGCTCTAGCCATACACATTCTGTCTGCGTTTCGTATTTCTATTATTCCTTTATTCGTTTTGCATTCATCACACATTTTAAAGCACGAACCCCGGACTTCCTTCGTCCACACACAGTTTACTTTAAGAGGTCCCTTCATTAAAAAGTCCTGGTTATTTTGCACAACTCGCTTAATAGAGCGCAAAATGACATCCGGGTCTACCAGGTCAAATTTTCGAACGCTCATGTTAAATGGTCTATCGTGATGTTGCCCATCCGTTATGGATATTCCCAACCACCCTGGCGATTTTTGTAGCAGGTTCTCGTTAACAAATTGTAAAAATTTCCGAAACATGCCATTAAAACAGTTCCTTGGATCTACACCGTCAGGTATCGAGCGCACCACTATATCGGTTTCCGAGTATCCAGAATACATTTTTTCATTGTTCTTTGCCTAAACCTATCCCAAATACACTCCAAGAAGCCTCCAAATACAGCAAAAAGGGCTAAGTACACCCCCAAGAAGCCCCACCAAACCTATCCCAAATACACTCCAAGTAGCCTCCAAATACAGCAAAAAGGGTCTAAGTACACCCCCAAGAAGCCCTTAATACTTCAAAAGCAAGAAACTACGTCAGGTTTTATATAACCTATTTCTAAAATGTATTACCGTATCTTATTGGTAAAACGCACGCTGTATCGAGTGAGTCGGGGAATCATATTTCAAACCTATTTATTCCAACGCTTTTCCTTTGTAAGATGCGGTTATGAATCAAATTTAAGTTTTTACTTGCGTCTAACATATTTCTACATGTTTTCAGAGGGAATGCCGGAATGATGATGATGATGATGATCATCATCATGATTAATGATGATAAGAATGATGATGATGATGTGTATATAAGGTTCATGTAATCATAATTGTTCACTGCCGTTTAAAACACCTTAATGACACGAAAACTGCAATTTCAGTTATATTTCAAACCGAACGCTACCGACACAATTCAGTACAAGCATAAAAATGCATCGTAAGCGGTCAGCAGAAAAACCGCTACACGTGTTTATTTTCTCCTCAACCGAAACGCTTCCTTGTGAATAAAGTATGTGAGATTTAATCCCCTAAGAAGATGCGATTCTGTTCTTTTCAGAAAAACGCGCTGCACACACAAAAGTTGTGCCTTTAACAGCGCATGTAATCAAAATTGCTCACATCCGTTTAAACACCTTGATGACACTAAAACCGCAATTTCAATCATATTTCAAAACTAACGGCGACTTTCTGCTTCGGCACGATTTAGGTTAAAGCATAACAATACATCGTAAGCGGTCAGCAGAAAAACTGCTACACGTGTATATTTTCTCCGCAACCGAAACGCTTCCTTATAAATCAAGTATATGACATTTTGTCCCCTAAGAAGATGCAATTCTGTTCTTTCGAGAAAAACGCGCTGCACAAACAAAAAGTTGTGCGTGTTACAGCCCATGTAATCAAAATAGTTCTCAACCGTTTATACATCTTGATGGCACACAAAAAACTGCAGTTTCAGTTATATTTCAAACTACTTGTCCTTTTAAACACGGAACTTTACATTGCTAGCTTCATTCTCAGTATTGCTGTTGGTTTGCCACCATCATGAAAGTTACTCAAGTGACCGTCACCCGCGAAGTTCTTTATATTTCGCCTTCTGGACGTGTATATAGAGAATTACTAACTCGTCAAGAGCAAATATCTACAGAAATCTCCGCAACATTAACACAATACAGCCATCCTGATGACAACATTTACGCCGTCACCAGCTTTGCCAGCGAGTTGCATCAACAATCAAGTGTACACCT
Organism: Mantis religiosa; assembly: GCA_030765055.1. Lineage (NCBI taxonomy): Eukaryota > Metazoa > Arthropoda > Insecta > Mantodea > Mantidae > Mantis > Mantis religiosa. The sequence continues at coordinate 63,617,132 of CM060955.1, read as the reverse complement.
GGACCAGTCTTCTTCGTTTTTGCCCCTGAAAACACTGCTTCAGCCCAGCCACGTAGCCGAATTTTCCGTTTCGGCCCCTCCAGGAAATTCAAGCCTTGATGATTCCTCCCGGGAGCTAAGCGCACATACAGCAGCAAACTTCTCATCAGAACTTCCATCCACAATAATCGTTTCTTCATCTCCATCTCCACCTTCTTCCCTGTCGTTCTCTAACATTGAAACATCAACTCCAAATTCCCAAAATGACATTCAACCTCTTTCACCGTCTCCTCGTCACTTTGTTTTCACTCCTATTTCACCTCAACATTCACCTCCCAACGTGCATATAGCTCCTCATTACAGCCCTGTGTCTCCTCCAGTGCATAATTTGCTGCCACTGCTCTCCTGCCAACCATCACAGTTCGCCGTGCCCAAGGTCCGAAGGAATCTCTTAAATCAATTTCAAGAGGCCTTTCATCGGGAGGAGAACAGCCTGTGCACTAATAACGCAAACAGTGTCGACAACTCAGCATTTCTACAGGACCAGGATGTCCTAGGTGATCAAATAACAGACCTTACCATTCCTCATCTGGTGCCCGTTTCTCAAAGCGCCAAAAGGCGTATTGTTCGCCAGCAAAGAGCCCGACACATGGCTCCGTACCAGCCGTTAACACCGGAGTGGCGCGTAAGAAAATTCAAGTGACGCTTTTTGTGTGCTCTACAGTGTCCACTCTATAATAACAGTGTTCTTTTGCATAAATTTTTGTTGCATTTTGTTTTTGCAGTGTTCCTAGAACTGTTCAACAGCTGTTTTTTAAAAGCGATTTTAAATATTTTCTATAGAGCAGAATGTCGTATTTATTATGTAGTAGCGGTATTTATTTTTTCCTAAACATATAAATATTAAACTTAACTTTGTAATTCTTAAGGGAATATTTCACATGCGTATTTTAGTATTTCTAGAACTGCTCAACAGCCGTGTTGGCATTCTTCTCTTTTTAAAGCGTAGTAACTACATGCCTATTTGCCTATGTTAATCTAGGCGTATTTTCTTTATAAGCAGAAATACCAATTGTCTATAAACATTTATTCAGGAATACATCCACATGTCATCAGTGTAGTGGTTTCATCCCTTAACACTTTTTACTTTGTGTCATTTCATGTGGCTGTTTGGCAATATAACTCAAGTTATACACAGTAATATATAACGGTGAATTTTTTCTTTAGTGTCCATCATGAAGGCTCTTTTAAACTTTTCTTCTTTGTGCATATAAGACATGTAATTTTTTCCTTGTAATTTTATTGTTTTATTGTTCTGTTCATATTGCCTAATAATTGCAATATATATTTAAACAAAAATGCTTTTTCTGTATTTCATTTATTCAGTTTACCTATGCAGAACTCCTTCCATTTTGCTTGTAAGTGTAAAATTAGAATCTCAAGAAGAGGTATTCATGTGAAAGTTTAACTTAGAACCCGTAGGTTAGATGTTCATGTTAGGGTAAATTAAAATGACTTAAGGTCGTGATAAATTCATGTAAATTTTTGCATTAGAACATTCAGCTGAAAAATTCATGTAAGAGTAATTTATATAGCTTTTCCCTCCAGTTAACCCTTCCGAGATACTCCTTGTTATTTACCTCAATTTTCCAATACTTCTCTTAAAGGAAAAATCATTACAAAGGACGGGCTGGTTGTTTCGGCGAAATTATTGTTTCAAAATGTTCATTCTGTTGAAGTTCTACTGTTAATCAGCTGTTTCTTGCACGCGTGCATCTGCGCGCATGTGGCGCGTTTTGTCCGATTTTTTTTTGAAAAATTAACAATTTTTGAAAGTTCAAAATTTTTTATTTTTTGAAACATTAGCAATTTTTGAAACTATAGATTTTTTAAATTTGTTTGGGATTTTATGAAATTTTAGGCAGTTTTTAAAAGTTTAGGCATTTTTGCAAAAATTAGGCACTTTTTTTAGAGGGTTTAAGAAATTTTAGGAAATTTTGGAATGCTCAAAAGTATTTCGAAATTTTAGAACTTTGTGAAGTATTTAGAATTGCGAAATTAATGTCAATTAGTTCATTAGAACACTGAGTTGAGAAATTCATGTGACAGTAATTTATATAACTTTTCCCTCCAGTTAACCCTTCCCAGATATTCCTTGTTATCTGTCTGAAATTTCCAATCGTTCTCTTAAAGGCAAAATGAATTCGGCTATAGCCGTTCAAAACAGACCAAAGTTCAACTGCACGCTCAGATATCCACGCACCTGCAACAGGTCACACTTTTGCAAGCTTGCATTTTTTCTGTAACCCGTAAGTGTTACTCCTTTAAATGGCACACACACAAGCATTTTAGTTTTCTCTAGAGCAGCGGACGTGCAAGGTAAAAGCCAAGACAACAAACATTGCTGGAATGTATTCAAATACGATATAGGGAAATGTCTACTTTTCACACTCTCATCAATTACGCACCACGTACTTTAAACTTATTATTGGTCTAATTCATGTTAATGCAGCTAAATGTTATTATATATTTCCGCTGTATGCTCTTTCTAAAATAATGTAATGCACACACAAGCAATTTGTTTTCTCACAACTCTGCCTTTACCCCTCTCGACCAATCAAAGACATTCTTATTTTAACCAATCGAAACCTTACACGTCACTTCCGGCAGTGAAATGCGAAGCATCGTGTTTTCTCAGATATTACTGAAAAAACTGCCTAAAAAGCAGTTCTCACGGTAACAGGAAAAAAGACGTGGGTGTTTTGGTTGCGTAACTTCCGGTATAAAAAGAGGTGGGGGAGGAAGTCAGCGCGCATTAAAGCAGCGCAACACATATTGTTTTCAAAACTGTTCATTCTGATGAAGTTGTATTTTTAATCAACTGTTTCTTGCACGTGTGCTTCCAATAGTTCTCTTAAAGGGAAAATGAATACAAAAGTCGGGCTATAGCCGTTCAAACAGAACAAAGTGCGAAAACAGTATACTGCACGCTCAGATATCCACGTACCTGCAGCAGGACATTTGTGCAATGTTGCATTTTTTCTGTAACCCGGAAGTCTGACTCTTTCTTTAAAAGAATAGAATGCACACACAAGCAATTTGCTTTCTTCTACAATACCGGACGTTCCAGTTCTTAATAAAAATAAAAAAAGATAACCCCTTTTCCCCATTGGTCGAAATCCGGCTCTGCATGGGCCAATCAAAAACATTCTTATTTTAACCAATCAAAGCCTTACACGTCACTTCCTGCCTCCGTTTCAATAATAAGCTCACCTGAATTTCTTCCTTTTCATCCTTGGCTTCCCAACTAGACACTTGTCAGTCTCCATTCCCTCTCCTAAAGTCACGTAACCTTTATTCCAGTGTATTCTTAATAATAATAAAAAAGAAAACACCTTTTCCCCCATTGCCTACCAAGGGGAAGTGCGTCGGGGTGGTTAGGGGCATGCAAGGGGGTGCGTCCAGCGATGCAGCCAGTCCAGAGGGTGCACCTTCAAGGTCAAATGGCATGCAGACCCAATGTCAATCTCCCGGGGCGCCGCACCATGTACGCGAACGCGTGCGCGCACGCGTAGATCAGTTCGGAGGGTCCGGAGGGTGCTCGGGAAAGAGAAGTGCATCGGGGAATGCTGGTGGTCAAGGGGGTGCGTCCAGGAATGCGTCAAAGTGGTACACGTGGTTGCGCCTGTGGTGGGTGGTAGCGTGCGCGGGAGTACGTCAAAGAATGCGCGAGGTGGTGCGCAAAAGTGCCTGGGGGATGCAGAAATTCAAGAGGGTGCACCGCGGTGCCCCGGGGGTGCGTAGAGAGTCAAGAGGGAGTGCGTCGAAGGATGCAGAAGGTCCAGTTTGCGCCTGGGGGATGCAGAAATTCAAGAGGGTACGCGGGGGGGAAGTGCGTCGGGGGTGGCTCCAGAGGGTGTACCATGACCTTCAAGGTCAAATTGTATGACCTTCAAGGTCAAAATTTTCAAGGTCAAATTGTATGACCTCAAAGGTCATTCAAGGTCAAATTGGATGAACTTCAAGGTCAAATTGGCTAATCCAACACTTTACTACTCTTATCTCAGTACGTACACAACAAATCACAGATACATTCTCATAATATCGAAAGAAAAGATTACCTTCATGTAATCACACATAGCACAGGTTCTTTAGAAGACAAAATTGTATATACTAACCTCCAGCTTTATAAAAAAATTGCCCAATCATCTGAAGCAAATGCCAGCACTGCACAGATATAAGATTTGTCACTTAATTTATTTTACGCCATTGTTTTTATACCATAAAGTGCTGTGCATATAGTGCATTATAAGTGCTGTGACAATTAATTTTAAGATATGTTATAAATGTATACACAATGCTTTTATTTAATATTTTGATGTAATATCTCAATTTTTTAATTTATATCATATGTACATATTGTTAAATATTGAAAAAGCTGTATATAAATGTGAAGATCTTGGACGTGTTCTATATCATATATTATGATCCAAAGGACCAATAAAACTACTACTACAACTACCACTACTACTGTTACTAGTACTAAAGGCCATTCTTAGTATATGAGTTGAGTGATAATGATGTGAAATAATGTTATGAGGCTTATATATGATTTCTACAAGTCTGTCCAATTCTTCCTGGTAAATTGTTTTTCTTGGACGAATGTGCAATAAATATACTTTAATGTAAAATTTAGAATTACTATCTATTTTTGGAGTACGGAGATAGCAATGAATCTCATTTAGTGCAATGACTGCAAACGACATGACTGATTCACATTGTGACAATTCTAAAACTGTAAGATCTAGGCTACTTGGTCGGTTATCAGGAAATTAGAACACCAATTTATCTGCTGTTGCTGCCAGAAAATATGTGATCAACAGATATGTTCACGTGAGCTTATCGCACATACAAGGCGAGTTCAGTATGTACTAGTCGGCCAAGATATGACTGCACTTGAAGGAGGGCAGCACTGTTTTGTTTACTACATGAAGATTAGGAAACCGCGCGGAGCGAGGGTTAGCGAGGGGGAAGGCGGTACTGGGAATGTACAGTCACACAATTAAAACAGTACACGCCTGCTGATGTCTTCACGTTAGTTCTCGGAAGTAGCAAGTCTGGGAATGTGTTTCAGGTCCTTCATCTGCTATATCCGTGTCACTGCGTCCTTTTTCTTCAATATTCATATTCTCAAAATAACATTCATCAGGATTGCAGTATTTATCGTCATCATCGCTGCTCTCTAGACCCACGTTTATAATTATATCTTCAATTCTTTCCTCCATTAACCCATCTCGGCTCTTAAAATCTTGCTCAATTCATTTCACTTGTCTGTATGCTACTATCCAATCAGTTTGTGTAATTTGAGCTATGCAGCTTGTTATCATAGCTTTCAGATTACTCAAAGTAATCGAAGTACTTCTTTGCTGCAATCTTTAATTCCAGATAGCTCTATAGGGTTAAGGTCACAGTGCTACGGAGGAAGGCGTAAGACCGTAAAATCCCTTTTTTCCATTATTCTATCAAGCCAGTAAACAGGCTTTTTAATTAATTTTCACTATCTCTAGAAGCTCATTTTTTGTCAGTTACGGATCGTGTTTAATTTTCTTTTGTGTTAGCCAATGAATAACCTGTGCCTTTCCAGATGAAGTGTTAGGGGCTTTATTTTCCTGTACGGTATGGCAAAACAAAGCTTTCAGGTATAATATTTGATATTAATTTCTGTTCTACCCACTTTATATAATCTACCCACTTTAATTTCATCATGGTTATCTGCTGATTTCGATTTTGAATCGTACATCAATTCAGTTCCCTCAATAAATCCCTTGGATACCCCTCTATGTACAAATTGCTCTTTGACCAGCACTAGTATTAGTCAAAACACCTGGTACTTCGTCATATTGCTAGCACTTCTTGACGGTTTAGTGAGTACAGAACCAAGCCTCGTCTGTATAAACTACTGGTTTACGTGACCCTTTCTCATTTTTAATAATACCCCTTAAGTACTCTGCAAGTTTTGCAACTATTTTTGGTTTCTCCATCAGCACAGATATTTTTTGTTGCATTTCTTAAATTGAAATCCAATTTCTTTTAATATTTTTCTAGATGTTCTTTGCCACCCTGAAAGTTTATTATTTAGCGAAGTTCAGGAGTTACCTCAAAGTAGGAATTTGCTTTTACTGTCCATAGTACTCCAAAAATTTTCTACGCACAACGCACTTATCAAATTCATCAAGAGATATGGGGTTCTGCGTGATTTTCGATTTTTCCTCGAAGTAGTAAGCTTAACCCGAGTTGATGAAGCATTTTATGTTAATGGTGGTTCTCCCAGACCTTCCCACTATTTTTGCTGCCCTAACTGCTGCTTTTTCAAGGGGTACTAGTAACCATTTTCCCTGCTTTTCTTGTCTACAGAACTGTATAACCTGATATATGATATGCTTTACATCAGAATGGGATACTTTTCTTGTTTTTAACTTTGTAGGTGCTTCCGTAATTAAACTCTTTACAAGCACACGCTAATTTTATTGCAACGAGCACTGCATCTGCCACTATACTACTCGAATTTTAACTGCATAAGAAAAGGTTCAAAGAAGCACCGTGTTGAACTGCGCTACATCTGCACGTCACATTGGAAATATATCGGTATTGTTGATGTTTGCGTTATCCGCACTGTACCTGTGATAATCCGCCCACTTGTGACGTAACTGTTTAGTAACGCTTCTCGCCGAGTGCATTCATATTGTGGTCGACTAGTACATTCTCTTCAGATACAATCTTGTCTTCTGGATAGCAACGTGTCATACACCGACAGGCGCGATAAATCACAGATAAAGTGTTTGAATATTGTGACAAGGAGAAAGATGTGGAAATCAAATTGCCTTTGTGATTTCCCAATTGATACTGCTGATGAATTGTCTAGAATTGTACCTATGGCACATTAATCCTCCAAACACTCGTATGTAAAATCAAAGTCAGTGGAACTGTTTATCTTTCATTTCCGTGACATATTTTGTATAACGCATTTCATTCAGTATGTCGTGGGAGATATTTATTTTATATAATCTGATGTAAACCAAAACTATGAATATTTTGCTATTTTATTTATATTTTCATTCAGATTCATCTTTATTAAGCTAACATGAGATTGTGTTCATTAAAAATTCCAATAATAGTATCTAATATATATACAAATAATTTTGTATAGCTTAATATCGTGATGTATTTAAATCATGTTGTTTATATTAAGCCAATGGCCTATGTGTACAGATTGATCACTCTTCCGAAAATTAGTTGTATTAACATATACTTCCCATAATTTGAGAAATCATTTAATAAGGAAAGGTTTTCGTTAAGGGTGATCTTTATTATTTTTCTTTTGCAACTAGAAGACTAAAAGAATTATTAATTATAAGTATTGAGAAAATGGATGGATTACTGAAACGACAACCCTGAGGTTGATGATTTGTATACAATAATAACGACAATGGCAGTGAGACATCTTTCAGTCACAGAACACTGCTGATTCGTGTATTTGGTATTATGCCTTTTTCAGTTGAGAAAATCGCTTTTTTAGAAATTATTCCCGTTGCACAGATTGAACACAATAGAAAATTAATTTTTACCGTGAATTTCTTACAGTTGCAAAAGTCATTTAATAACAAAGGTGCAGTTACTGATTTAGTTGGTTTTCTCATTTTTTTCCGTTATGGAAATTGTAGGAGATAGGGCTGTTTAGCATTATTTTCATTCCTTGAAAAACAGTCTAATGAATAATTACCTGGATACATATTTAATGCAATTATAATATTATAATCATTAAGATATTACATATTAAGTACCTACATTGCGTATAATACGAGGGCTGTATAATAAAGAATGATCACTTTTTTTTGACGTGCCTTTACTCATCCTCATAATTTTGATTGTCCTTCTCAAAATAGTCTCCCCTGAATGCGATGCACTTGTTCCAGTGTTTCTGCCAGTCTTCAAAGACTTGCTGATAACCATTTTTTGAGATATCCTTCAAAATCGCCTCCGCAGCCTTCACCACTGCTTCTGATGATGGATAATGCCTGCCACGAAGGCGTTTCTTCAACTTAGAGAATAGAAAAAGCTCACATGGGGCTAAATCTGGACTATAGGGAGGGTGAGGGATGCACTTCACGTTGATTTTTGCAAGATATTCAGCTACAACATTGCCAATATGCAGCTCCGAATTATCGTGGTGCATCATCCAGCCTGCTTCACGGAAATGTGGTCTTTTGCGCCTGCTATGGACTTGCAATGTTTTCAGGACATCCCTGTAGTATTTTCCAGTTACTGATGTGTGTGCAGGTGCAGCATGCTGATAAACCATTCCATGAATATCAAAGAATGAGATGACCATAACTTTCCCAGCAGAAGCAACCACTTTTGCTTTTTAGGGGGTTGGTGATAAAGGAGATTTCCACACTGAACTTTGCTGTTTGCTCTCAGGAACAAAATGATGTAGCCAAATTTCATCAGCAGTGATTACGTTTGAAAGAAACTCCGGATCTTCCTCTAACGTCAACTTTAACTGCATGTTACCTCCATTGCAGCGGTAGGCGATACTGAACATGTCTGAACTTGCCTGATTCTCACAAATGGGAACCAGGAGTACCAACAATGAAACTACTATGGCGTGTTTGTTTCATATTAAGCTAACAGAAGATAATAAGATTGAATTTTAGTGCGAAAAGTTATGACCGTAAAAAATTACGATCATTCTTTATTGAACAGCCCTCGTAATTAGCTAGTTGATGCTTCATGTCAGACACACAGAGCTTCCAAGTGATCTATTTGTGTTTCTTCTCTTGTACTCCAAGTCACTAATATTTCACTCTTTTAATCAACAAGATAAGAAACCAACGCAGCGCTGGCCAGTGAAGATCAATACACCTCAGCGGTATGTCATGTAGATAGATTAGCCATTGGTTCTACATATTCGCCCGAGTCTCCTTCATTCCGAAGTCATGATTGGTCACTGCGCGACGGTGTATTATGGGACTATCCTCTGGTGCAAGTTACGGAAAGTTGGCGAATTTAGGTAAGTTGTCCAACATGCATTACTCCAACAACGTTGAGAAGAATATCACATAGTCGACGGAGGGGCTATCAAAACTGTGGTGTACAAGTAAACATTTCGGGTTCATTATATAACGGCTTCAAATCAATACCAGAAATATCTCCGAAATGGTTCACTTCACAAAAATTCATTTCACATAAATTTTTGTTTAACGAACTCTACATTTTTGATAGTATAATTTTGTCTACCCGTTACGATTTACCATTTATGCAAAAGTCATCCAGAATGAATAGGACTTCCAAAGGTATTCCCAGAATATTCTGGGTGTACATTACACTTACCATGAAAATATCTATAGTATCTTTATCAAAATCATTAGTCATTTTAGAGAAAATTACATATTTCGACATATGTTCCATGCAAAGGGTATGCTGGGGCGGAGGGATTTTCTTGAAAGTTTCTGCTTTGCTTTCTAAGAAGACGCTGAACTGAAATATTGGTATTTAAAGCTGAGTTTTTATTTTTGAGTTATAGTATTCATAAACACAAGGACACACACGCATACATACAGACACATACCTACGTGCCTGTGGACCTTTTTTTATAGTCAGGAGCTCCCAACACATATATTTCCAGTAAAAACTCAATATGGAACATTTTGGTGGAATGCAGTATCTATTATACGTAGCAGAGGAAGCGTGGCAAAGCATGGAAGCGTGCTGGAAAATTAGTGAAACAACGGAATCGTTTACGCAAGCCTATCGCACATAGAGGCCGAGACAGTGTATGTACACTCTGTTCAGATGCAATCACAGCAACGTTCATACACTGGCAGAGGCGAGAAATTAAACGTGATTTAATATAGTAACAAGGATAAAGAAGAGGGAATCAAGATTTCTTTGTGTCAAGCAACAAACGGGCGGCTGTAATGGTACTTTACGTTTGTGTGTAACACTAATAAACAAACAAAATTGAGCAAACAAGGGGAATATTGAATTATACGAAGTCTGATGTGCTCTGTATGAAAATACATCCAGATTTTTCCTATCACGCAAGATTTTGTAATTATTGGCTGATGTATGACCACTATATACTCAGTTTACATAGATGTCCATGCATTATACTACACGGCAATGCGAGATAGCGTATCGGAAAAAATTCGCAACACAGAGATGTTTACCTCAGCTTCTCGCACATACACGGCGAGTCCAGTTTATGTATAGTCTGTTAAGATATAATCGTCACTTCTGGACAGCAATGTGTCATACATCGGCAGGCGCGAGAAAACACGTAGGTTCCAATCACTCTATTTGTGTTTCGTAACTTACTGTACGTCAACTTACTACTATTTCACTCTTCTAATCGCCCAGATAAGACCTGATAAGAGACGGTCGAGCGCTGGCCACCTGAAGGTCGATACGCCTCAACGCTCTGTAGAGTAATACATCATTCCCAAGTCAGTCATCAGTTTCTCTTCACCTTCTTAGCACTTGTTTGTTTATTTTAGACAGAAGATAAGGTTCCATTGCCTGGTATTGAAAATAAAGTCAGTATTCTGCTGAAAGTCAAACAGTGAGGCAATATGCAGAAATAAAGACGCAAGTGTAAAATTTTCCTAACATATTTTGTTACATATTGTGATATCCCTGGAAATATTTCAATATGCCGCTATGAACCAAATGGTTGAACCATCCCAAGGATACCACTGGGGAACACAACTCGCAGAGTGAGAGGTCAAATTACCCACACTAAAACCTAGAAGATACGGGACACAATCAAATACACAATTCTTCCTGAAATCCACATACCTGTTTTATTCCAAACTAAACAAAATACAACATAACATTCCACAGGTGCGGAGAGATGTAACAAAAGCGAAGGTCAATCCAATATCTCCCGGCCAGCTAGCTCCAGATCCCTTCATGGCTGGCTAGAACACAGCTACCATTTGTTTTCGTAGAAACACTACTATGAAGATTTCCAACCAGCCAAAAGGAGCCGGACGCCTGGTGGCGACTTGACCTTACTAAATAAAGTGAGTATGTCACATCTCCCCGCACTTACAAAAGTGAGGCGTCCTCGCCGAAGCTAATAAATCAAACGAAGAAATATTAATTAACATAAGGAAACGTATTTTGAATATAAGGTGAATTTGCTCTATGTCTATATACGTTGGCAATACAATTGTTTGAAATGGCAACATGTGAAGATACTTAATGTTTTTTAAGTCTTTTTTTCTCTGTGATTGGTGACCCCCATTTTTCTTTGTGTTTATAAAAGCATAGTTATATTATACAAATGAGCTGTTTTCAACTGTTTATATTCATAAATTGTTTTGGAGACTAACTGATACTGAAAACCCCAGCCCCACAAACGAAGTTCAAAATGTATTTCACTTCTGGGCACATAATTGTATTAGAGCACTGAAATACACTGCCGATGAAGTTCTTTGAAGGCGTAGAATGTGGATACGACTGATCTTATCGTAGCACTCCTAGTTACCTGTTCCATGGGGGTGGATCCTTACCCCCACAGACGAAGAATGTAGACTTCTTGAAGATGCAGCCAACAGCTTTGGTTGTCAACAATTGCAGTGAGAACATACAGTGCTCACGTAGACATAGGAGGGTTTCCGGTTCACAGCTCCGTCTCCATATCATCAGCACACGGCTGGAAACTTATGCTCAGGGGGTCTCGATCCAATCAATTCTAATAGAGCAACTAAAACGGATTTCCAAGCAGCATCAGAACTTACATTTGTAATGATAAGCCAACAATGCAAAGTAACAAGGATTAGGCTGGTAATATAAAGTAAAAATACAAAATCAGTGCGCACTGTTCATATAATAGGGCCCTTAACTATCATAGCTATGATTATGCTTATGCTCATGCTGTATAGCTTTACATCATAAGAATTGCATAGTAAAGGTATAATGCACACAAACATGTAATAAATTATTAGTCTTAATCATTACAAATAACAAAAGATTTTCTTAGGGAATTTACAATACATTAGAGCTTTGCAAAGCATGGAAGTATAAATTTATGGTACCTTGTTTAAATCATCTATAAATAGTAGGTGAGTTCCAGGCCTTTGAGTTAAACACACCTACTCCTTACAGCAGTAATAATTTACTTGCTACATCCTATTTCACATATTTTACAATTTTTAATTAATGACGCAGAATAATAGCTTCGCTTAAATTTAATGAAATGCTATGAATTTCATAGTTCAGTAACACAACAACTGAACCAATAATGGAAACTTTAACAGTTTTAACATAAATGTTAACTAATTTTATTTGTGCTTGTGGTAAAAAGGAATCGTACAATTTTAAGGATTTTGATTTAATTTTGGTATCCACGTTGTAACTACACCGTTTTCCTGTTCCATTCATAAATTAACACCAAGTCTTTTACAGTATTTTGCAAACTAACAACATTTTTATAAGGAATCTAGTATTTGGACGTCTTAAGTTTTGGTTCGGTTGCTTCTGGTAATATCCGCTTCTGCATATAATTCTGGATTTTCTGCCATTCTCGATCAAATTCTGCTTTTTCATTTTTCTCCTTATGATGCTTTCTGTTACGTCGTCCATCAGCCATCTTCACACCATACTGGAAGGCCGGCTTTGGAAGTGCCTCTCTGTTGCTCATGTAGACACTATATTCCTCCTGTGTGTCAAAATCCCACCTTCTTATTAGGCCCTTCCTGTTACCCAGATCCATTTTTGTATAGTCAACCCCATCATCAGATTCTTCAATGGCAGCCTTCATTTCGTCCAGACCTGGGTAGCACTCTGCATATCCTACAGGTTCAGCAGCAAGTCGAGCCAACAACTGCTGAGCTCGGCTTTGATTCTGTGCTAATCCTTGCTTTTGCGGGAATTTAGCCTCATCTGGTTGATCTAACACTTCTTCCTTCTGTTTTCCAGCATTAATATCATCTGAATCTGGATCTGCCCAAGAACACGACGCTTCTGCTGAATTTTCATAATAAGGAGCTCTTTTCTTTCTCCTGCCTTTTTCAGCATTTTCGGTGTCTCTCCTTGTTAGTGAGGGAACATAATCCCCAATGTCACCGTAAATGCTTTCATCTATCAAGTCTTTACTTTCTCCACTGAGACCACCACGACCTTTATCCTTATTCTTCTTTGATTTTTTTCTGTAACGTCTTCCTTGCCTCAGATATGACAAGACTTGCGTCAATTTGTTCATAACAATGTCATTTGTTGTAAGAGTTGCTGTTGGTTCAAAAATTGGTAAATCTGCTTTGCTGCGAATTAACGTTGTTGGAATATCAGTCTCTGCAAATTCATCCTCCAAATCAATGACATACGCCATTTTTTTTTCAGGATAAAATAATTCATTTTTCTCTTGAGGCTTTGATTTGAAAAGCACTCTGTATATATTTCGGCCCATTTTTGTCTTGAACTGCACTTCCTCCGCTTCATCACCTTTTTCCTTGTTTGTTTTTGTCGTTTTTTCCATTTCTTCTTGGTCCTGCTCTTTCAATTTAATTTCACTACGTACCTTCAAGAGCAAGGCATAATCTAAACCTTTCACCAAATGAGTGTGTTGCATATCACCTCCCAAGAACTTGGATTCCTGAATAATCTGATGACGCCTCTCAGCTGCATCCATCACGGATTTAAGATCTGGTGCGACAGCATGATAATCATTGGTTAGTATAGCTGGTTCTTCTGCCTGGTAATCAGGTTTCGCGCCATCACTTCTTTCACTAGCTCTGTCTCGATACTTTTTGGCAAGTTCTGCCATTTTTTCAGGTTCCTCCTTTCGAAGTTTGGCATAAAATATTTTCTTCTTACACCTCTTTTCAGCTTTATCATCAACTTTTGCATCTTGTGTAAGTGGTACAGCATCTCTTGTGAAAGCTGATGACGAAGGAAGTGAAGAAGGAACTGATGTTCTTGGTGCCATAAGCAGTTTCCTGAAGTCATCATTAGTAAGCGTTTGAGATCGGTCAGATGCCTCTTCGTTGATTTCGTTAGTGCCTGCGTCTGAATGATACTCGTTATCTAGCATTATGCTATGTTTTTGGAAAAGGTCACGTTTACCTTAAAATACAAATCTCTGCCACTGCGTTGTCTAGGTACAAGCCAAAATTCAACGGGTATTCAAAGTCTTGTTCACTGGTTTCACACGTAGTTCATCCATCAATGGAGTTAATGCTATGCCTGTTAAGGGTAGAGTATCCTTTGGTATTATATTCACATTACAAACAGTGTTATCCACTACTTCAATAGCAACTGTGTTATTGGCATAATCAGTTACAACTTTGTGAGTGCTTAAGAAACCATTCCCCCAAAATAAAATCATGTGTAAATCATTCACAGCCAATACATCTTCCTGAAAATAAAAGCCATTAATCTGGAAAGATAACATTGTATGATACGATGCATTTAACAATTTGTTTCCAGCAGTTCGGAGCAGAATGTCTGTGGGTTCAAGTTTACTAGCATCATGATAATACTAACAGCACTGCCTGTATCCAAAAGAATCTGAATTTGTTTATCATTAATAGTATCTGGTACCTGTCAAATATTACCTAAAGGCAAAGAATCACTTACTACATTATTGGAATGAGAGGCATCATGATTAACAGCTGTTATATAATGTGGTTTGAAACTCGATTGCGGTCGTTTATTCGGCTGTGGTGGTTGCTGCCAGCAATAATGTGCAGTATGACCTGGTTTATTGCACTGGTAACAAACAAAATTGTGTTGTTTATCCTGAGACTGCTGTTGGTGTGGCCGTTTTTCTTTCGTACCATATTGCTGGGATGACCTGTAGAAATTATTATGCGGTGGCTGCAAAGACTGAAGTTGATTAGTAAGGCGATCTACTTTTACTGCTAAATCAGCTATGGCATCATAAGGGTCTCTTGGTGTTGGTAGTGATGATGAAGAACCTGCAAGGAAAACATTAGTTAGTACTGATTGTGCTAATGCCAGATTATAACATTGATTCATATAAAATTGGGCCTTATCAACTCGCTTAATGGCTTGTATCACTTCATCTACTGTTTGGAGATTCATTGGTAGCACAACTTTCACATATTCAGGTTTAAGACCTTTAAGTAAATTCTTTACTTGCTCTATTTGAGACATTTGAGGATTAAGTTGATCACACAAAGACAACACATCATAAACATAATTCAATACAGGCTCAGTATCCAGCTGGATTCTTTGACGAGCTTAATTTCCAATAATCATCCTGATGTGCCAATTGAAAAGCTGTAATAAAAGCATTTTTTAATAAATTCCAATCATATATAGGATGTCTATAGCAAAAGGTCTGAAACCACTGAACTGCAGTTCCTTTAAGATAGCATGGCAAATATTTCAATTTTTGGTCATCTCCCCAACCATTTGCATAAACCACTGTTTCAAAATTTCTGATAAAATCAAATACATTGTCTATAGAAGAATCAAATGAACTAGGTTGTATATATGGGCAAGCCATAGGTGGTTGCATAGTAGTAAAAGTATTTTGCACTGCTGATTGTACTACAGATAATAATTCCTAATTAGAAACCATAATGTTGTATGAAGCTAAGCTAGTTGGTGGAGAATCGCTTACCTGTCTCCCTGGCATGTTTGAAGATTGTTTTGATTGCGTTTAGGCATTTTGCAAAATAAGTGTTAACAGTGCCAATAAAACAATATATAACAAGATTGTAATATTGATGCTGCAGGCAAGGGAAATCAATCAAACAACATAACCTATCAAGCATTTACTAGTGTTAGCTATATGCACACAGCTGATTTAAAGTCAATAGCCTTTATATGTGTGTCAAGGTATCAACACTGATATTACAGTATAAAGAATTTCACAAATAATTCCACACGCAAATTATAAGTATGCCATATTTTAAAAATATATTATTGTCAATGATTGATTGTACAACGCAAGCACAAAATTATCATAGTATCACCATTAATACAGGACAAAGTAATACCGCAAAGAAATACAGAATCAGGATGTTAAATCATAAATGCATCATAACTTTGCCTGTAAATAAAACACCTGTTATTCAAGCACAAATATATGCAATAAAACAGCACTATAATGTAAATTCATGTGGCAATATTAACGCTTGCAGTTAGTTACACAAAATGGCGTCACCAACGATCACTCAGCAATGAAAATCACGCGTTGCTATGTAATAAAATGAAATTTTAAATGCCAAAATGTAATTTAAAAATTAATAAAATGGAATCTTAGGCGCCTTCACCACTATGTGATATCCCTGGAAATATTTCAATATGCCGCTATGAACCAAATGGTTGAACCATCCCAAGGATACCACTGGGGAACACAACTCGTAGAGTGAGAGGTCAAATTACCCACACTAAAACCTAGAAGATACGGGACAATCAAATACACAATTCTTCCTGAAATCCACATACCTGTTTTATTCCAAACTAAACACAATACAACATAACATTCCACAGGCGCGGAGAGATGTAACAAAAACAAAGGTCAATCCAATATCTCCCGGCCAGTCGAGGACATCATTCGTGGTGATCGCCGGGTAACAACAGTGAATTGTGTCGCATTACCTCCCTCAGTAAAGGCAGTGTGATGACGATTATTCAACAACTGGGTTACTCAAAAGTTTGTTCACGTTGGGTATCAAGAATGTTAACCGCCCAAAACAAAGAAACAAGGTAAACAATAGCCTCCGAACACTTCCAGTGCTTCGATTTGGGGGAGAGAAGTTTCTGGAAAAAATTATTACTGGAGACGAAACGTGGGTTCATTTTTTTTAATCTGAATCAAAGGGGCAGTCAATGGAATGGCATCACACAACGTCACCGAAGAAAAAAAGATTCAAAACTCAGCGGTTGGCAGGGAAACCTATGTCGACAGTGTTTTGGGATGCAGAGGGTGTGCTTATGATTGATTTTTTTGGAGCAGGGATGCACAATAAATTCTGTGCAATATGTCAGAACTCTCAAAAAGCTGAAAGCACGTCTTCGCCGAGTTCGCCCATCAAAAGCTATGGCGGAAGTTCTTCTTTTGCATGACAATGCAAGATCACACACCAGCCGTTACACCATGCAGAAATTTAGAAATTTGGATGGCAGGTCTTACCTCACCCCCATACAGCCCTGACCTGGCACCATCAGTCTTCCATCTGTTCGGGCCACTAAAGCAAGCTCATCGTGGGATTCATTTTGAAGATGAGGAGGCTGTGGAAACGTCCGTGTGTCAATGGCTTAGGAAGCAAGACCGTGTGTTTTGCCACACTGGAATACATGCCCTAGTTAAAAGGTAGAAAAAACTGTGGGAAAGGACGGAGATTATATTGAATAGTGACAAGTTAATCGTCAATGTCTAGTTTTCAAGCTATGTAAATTGGATTCAATTTTCTTTGCAATTAAAAGAGAAAAAAATAGGAGGCATTACTTTTTGACCCACCCTCGTATAGTAGCAAAATAAATTTTAAAGCTGTGTTATTACACAAAGGCAATGAACCGTCCTATGTACGTGTAGCATATGCTGTGAAAATGAAAGAAAATTACGAAAATATATGCCACATTCTTCAAGCCATAAATTACAAAGCTCACAGCCGGCATATTTGTGGGTACCTTAAAGTGATTGGTATTAATGAGATTGCAAAGTGGATTTACTAAATTTCCATGTTTACTGTGTCTATGAGACACTCGTGATATGGAAAAACACTAAAAACTTAAGAAATGTGCAAGAAGAGACAAATTCACTCCAAGACAACTTAATGTAAAATGTAAGCCATTGGTTGTTTCACAGATTGTGTTTCTTCCACCTCTACGGGATGACGAAAAACTTTGTTAAGGCCATAGACAAAAACGAGTATTGTTTCAAATATATCAGAGTGATGCCAAATTAAAAGAAGTATTCATTGCACCTGAAATCAGAAAAGCGGTCAGTGACAACAATTTTGATAAACAATTAAATGCAAAGTAACTAGCAGCATGGAGAGCATTTAAAAGACGTTGTTCATTGTTTCCTTGACAACAAAACATAAGCAACTGTAAACAAATGATACAGATCCTACTTCAAACATACCAGAAATAAGGTGTGGGATGTCTCTTAAAATTCGCTTCCTTCTTTTCCCATTTGGACTTTTTTGTGGAGAATTTAGGTTCGGTAAGTGATGAACAAGGTGAACGTTTTCACCAAGACATTTTACATATGGAACAATGTCATAAAGGGATATGAGATAGGCCAATGATGAGTGACTACTGCTGGTTCCTAATAAGAGATGATCGGACTACACATAAAACGAAAAATTTAAAGTGATCATTCCCTTCAACCACCTAATTGTGACTATTATGTGTTTCAAATGGGAAGGGTTCTGGAGTCCAGCTAATCAGATGCCGTATCACACTCAGCGTTGCCAGCTTGTTACCCCAGTCCTTTTATATTTCCCGCTCTTTCGCACACTAATACAACATGCAGGTCTGCTTGGCGCAGACGTAAGGTTAAGCAAATTTTATTTTACCAACTTTTACAATGGTGTAGTTGCCAAAATCAAAATTGGAAAAAGCATTTTCGCAAATTATGTATATTTTAAAATACGATAACTGTAATTATAGTTTATGAATTACGTGTTTTTCTAATCCAATGGAACTGCCAGTGGCTCATCCATATCGCTGTCAATGTCACTTCCGTTAAGAGACAATTCGTCATTGTCACAGTCTTCATCGTCTGAGTCTTGCAAATTTATGATTATAGGTTCCAAAATCTCGTCACGTGCTATTTATTTCTTAAAATCGTCTTCTTGAAGGTTTTCTGCATGCCTCACGCAGTTTTTCCAGTCTTGTTGTTTTACCTTGTCAATTTCTTCGTGAACAAGTCGTTCAGCGTCCGTCATTTAAAAGTGTTATTTCTGTTTGCAACCCCCTTTTTATTTGGGCCCACAGCAGTTCAATTGGATTATCTTGGCAGTTGTAAGGTGGGAGGCGTATTACCTCGTGTCCCATTTCAATTGCAAGTTAATCCAGCTGATACACTTTTCCGTGTTTTTAAACGGAAGCATTATGCAATAACTCATGTTTAGTTTCTGTTTCCGAAATTTTTTAAATGAAATGTGTGAAATGTGTAGTGTTTAACGCCCGCTTTTACTACATACGGCTTGGTGAGAGCCAAGCGGTCTAACCACTGAGCCACGGCGCGGCCTGAAATTTTTTAAGAACGTCTACACCTTAAAAATAATACTTTGAGCCTGTCTTCGCAGTACCTGCCTTTTTGACTCGCCACTAAATTCACCGCAAGAAGCCATTGCACTATTTAACTCTTACTCTATTGTTGTGTAAAGAACAACTGAATGATATTGATCTTAACTCTCCAGAGTAAATAAACACTTCTTATCCAGCATTCATTGATAAACATGAACATACAGCATTCCACAGGCTAACAGGAAATGAAGTGTTTGCTCTTTCTCGAATTTAACACCTTGACTTATTCACAGTAATTCTTTTATCACGTCATGTTAGTAGTTTAAATTTCAGTTCTGAGTAATTAAAAGTATATGTACATACTTACACACCAATCACGTTGAACTCTCTAAAGTAAATAGAGATTACGAAACATTCATAAACAAAGATATAATGTGACCAGACACGTTCCGCCAGGGCAGCAGGAAATTTATTGTTTCCTCTCGCTCAAATTGGCTTATTCAAAGTATTTCTTTTATCACCTCATATCAAACATTTACGTTTCAGGTCTGAGTAATTACAAATATACGTATACGCATACATGCCAACCAATAATGATATTCATACAGTGCTTACGTAGCGATTTATTGTTATAATACAGGTAATAGTGCTTTATTTATTTGTATTAGAAAAACTATTTGAGCTGAAAATATGGGGTTTTCATTGTTATGTTAGATACATTGCTCTCTGCCTTCCATATGGATCAGTTTTGGCGAAATATGAATTTTTGTCTTAGCGTGAATAGTATTTCATACAGATTGATTAGGTAGGCGCTCCTCATACACCACTTAGCGGGAATGCAATACGACAACACCGCAGGACTCCCATTGGTTGCTCGCCTAGTAGCGCTCAAGGACAAACACCTTTCCATTTGAAATACATAATAGGATTCTCCAGACCAATGTCGCAGTTTACATGGCGCTTCCTTCTACTCTGCAGCATCTGCTTAGTGAGAATTCAATTAAAAATCGATGTTTTACATTAAACCAGTGCATACAGCTTTGGACATAACAAGTTACTTCGTTCCCAAAATAAGCAAAAGCAACATTTTGTATTATTCACTCTAGGTCACTAAGATTGGTTATCTGATTATTTCCCTCCTGCTCGCTGTTGGTTGTTTTAACGGCCATTTTAACTACATTATTGCGTCGTTATGATATGGCGCGAAATGCATGTAATCCGTTTTAACGTAGTGGAATATGCATGAGCTTCGCGATGTGTTTCTTTCGTAGCGATCTTCCAGTTTGCATATTACGCGTGTGCTTATTACACGCAAAGCTGTATTTTGGTGTTAATAAATCACAAACTTTATTCACCTTTAAGGCTTTAAAAAACCAGAAGTGCATTAACAAACCGAGCTCTCAGATTGCGCGTTTTATCGCTTTCATAACACATTTTAAAGCGAATTTCACGCCAAAAGTTGTATATGTTTCATGATTCAGATATGCAAAAAAATTATAAAACGTCACATTATTATTTACAAGTTAATAAAAACACAGAGTTAATGTCTTGATGCTGTCTGTATTTCTACACGTTTAATAAACTAATACACTCCGTTATTTTTCGAATAAACGGGCTATTTCGAATTTTTTATATCTTTAAGCAAGAAATATGCAAATGGAATGTTTTCCGAGTCATGGGAAGAAGTAAATAAAAGTAAATGGACACCTTGACGAACGTCACATATCATTAGGAACGAATGTTTTGTCTGCCTTAAATAATCTCAACTTCGCGTGTATTACAGTATCTAAAGTGGAATTCCTCATAGTGTTCTAGAAAATTAGTAATCCAAAATATGGCACGGTTTTCGTTACAGAAATTTATATTTCAATCCCTCGCAGCTCTGAATTGCGGTCGTTATTCTACCGATCGTAGTGTGATATAAATTAAACATTGGCATTTATCATAGATTGAAAGGTGAGAAATATGAATACATGGCATGAAATTCTGAGGGATAGGGAAAGCCATATCACTATTGCATACCAGATGTTTAAGGTATTTTCAAAGATTTCAGTAATCAGCTACCTAGAACGTATTGTCGCGGCGACGCGCAGAAATGTTTGGCACTATACCTGAAGTATAGGGTGTAATACTTTTTTTCAGGATACACAGAGTGCCTTATGCCCCTTTTGCAAGGAACTACATCTTTATACTATAATCATACCAAATTTCTTGCAGTGTTTAGTTTTTTGTATATTTATATTTCAATATTGTTAAAAACTAGCCTGTCTGGGTAAGGATAACCTCCCAGTGTCCTTAAATACCTCTACTTATATTACTCTCTTTGTCTCCGTGATACACTATCCGTCTGTTATAAGTAGAGGCATTTGAGGGCACTTGGAGGTTATGTTTACCCAGACAGACTAGTTTTTAATAATACTGAAATATAAATATACAAAAAACTAAACACTGCAAGAAACTTGGTGTGATTATAGTATAAAGATGTGTGCATTTAACGACTGTATAATATTTACATTAAGTTACACCGTTATATGCGCCCTGGTTCTCGGACACGCCCCATGGGAATAAGATTTCGGGATCTCCTACATTCCCATGGCCTCCGAATAACTTGCGTGGAGAGGTCGTCCATCTGCCCTTATCCTGCATGGCAGCTCAATCGTGCACGGTTCGATCTCGCTCTTTCAAGCAACTCTAGACTCGCTAATCCACATTCGGTGTTCCAACAACTTTTTGCCGAACTACTGGGCCGTTACCCTATGTTCCGGTCTTTACGGACGGTATTAACGGTGAGGCTCATAAATTTCGACTTCTGGACTCCACTTCGGTCTTCTCAGCAGAGCTGTATGCCATCTACTATTTGCCCCTTTTTATTTGCAAGTTAGCTCCTGGCTCTTTTATTGTTTCCACTGACTCTCTAAGTGCTCTTCAGGCCTTGCAACAGCACACTGCCGCTCACTCCCTTGTTTTAAAAATACAGGCCCAGATCTCGCAAATGCTCAGTCGCGGATACCATTTTGTTTTTACTTGGACCCCAGGCCATGTGGGCATTTCCGGGAACGAGGAGGCGGACGCGGCTGCTAAGTCCGCTTGCCGTTTGCCCCGGAGTTCAACAACTACGGTGCCATACCAGGATGTGCAACGTTTTTTCCGTCGCCAGCTCCTATCTGCTTGGCAGCAATCCTGGACAGCTTTAGAAGGCACACAACTCCGGGCGATAAAGGAGAGCGTACAACCCTGGCCAACTTCCTGCAGGGATAACCGGCGGGCCGAGGTGATACTCACCCGGCTGAGAATTGGGCACACACAAGCGACTCGTGGCCACCTGTTAAGAGGGGAACCGGCCCCTGTGTGTGCTCCGTGTGCAGTACGCCTCACTGTGCGGCACGTATTGCTTGATTGCCCGCAGTACGCCCGCGTTCGCCAGTCTTTGGGCTTGGGAGCTAACTTGCTCAGTATTTTAGGGGACGACCCAGTGGCCGTGGTTAAGGCACTGCGGTTTGTTTCAGAAATAGGTTTTAATAAACAAGTCTGACTTGTATTTCATATTTATTACCTTTAGAGATTTTAAATTATTAGTCTTTAGATCGTTTTTATGTCCTTTTAACAGTTGAGTGTTTTTATTATATTTTAACTTTTTAGCCAAATTTTTGTAGCTTTTAGGTTTTAATGTTGACTTCGGGCCCAAATGACCTTGATGTCGACGGGCCCTAAAACACCAAACACTCACTACATTAAGTTCATTCAGTTCCTTGCAAAAAGGGCATAAGGCACTCTGTGTATCCTGAAAAAAAGTATTACACCCTATACTTCAGGTCTAGGTTCATTGTAGGTATTTAAAGCTATAGGCACCAATCTTTTCCCTAAATATCATAAGACACAGTTTTATAATCTAAACTAAATAAAAAGCATACATAGTTTATACCATACACATGAAAAATTATTTAGTTGTGTTAAACAAAAAGATCATATTTTTAAGGGCTGAATTTTATTTTCCCTCCATTTTATAAATCATATGAATATAAAAGTTAGATTAATGTGTTTAGGGAACGTTAACAAATAAGCATAAAAATTTTTTGTATAAAATCTTTTATAGTTGTTGAGAAACATGCACCTAAAGTATGAAAAATCAAGGTTTTGGGAAATCAAGATCAAAGATTAAGCACCATTCTTTTTAAATTATACATATACCTGCTCCATATTCTTGTTCAGTTAGGTTTTCCTCATCTGTTCTTTTCCTTTTCTTACTTCTAGCTCTACTTTTAAGCAACTTTTCCTCTGAGGATCAACGCACATCTTTTTCTAGACCTGCTGCCCTCATATTTCACCAGCGTTTATACCCATTTTTGTCACTACTTTATGCCTACCACTGCACCCATCATAACAAATAACACTATCATATACAGCAATTTTTAAAGTTTTGGCCGAACATGCACAGTTTTTGGAATTCTTTCTCATATTATATGATGAAAACCTTCATTTGGGTTTTGGGTGCAAAAAAAAAAAAAAAAAAAAAAAAAAAAAAAAAAAACACGGCTAAAGAAACTGGAAGTTGACCATAGAGAAATAAACGAGTGAAGCAGCAGAAAGTATAATGACCAACACGTAAATCAAACTTTAACATATGTTTCTAAGTGGGTTAGTTCAGAAATTTCAAGCTTTGGAAGTATGCTTAGTGAAATGTGTATGCAGAAGATCAGAAAGTGGACGTGTCATTGCGCCGCCATCTTTAAATTGATGGATTAAAGGGCTTTAATACCAGCTGATACCCTATGTTATATACAGGCTGTTACAAAAAGGTACGGCCAAACTTTCAGGAAACATTCCTCACACACAAAGAAAGAAAATATGTTATGCGGACATGTGTCCGGAAACGCTTAATTTCCATGTTAGAGCTCATTTTATCACTTCTCTTCAAATCACACACGGCAACAGAACGTACCAGCGTGACTTCAAACACTTTATTACAGGAAATGTTCAAAATGTCCTCCGTTAGCGAGGTTACATGCATCCATCCTCCGTCGCATGGAATCCCTGATGCGCTGATGCAGCCCTGGAGAATGGCGTATTGTATCACAGCCGTCCACAATACGAGCACGAAGAGTCTCTAAATTTGGTACCTGGGTTGTGTAGACAAGAGCTTTCAAATGCCCCTATAAATGAAAGTCAAGAGGGTTGAGGTCAGGAGAGCGTGGAGGACATGGAGTTGGTCCACCTCTACCAATCTATTGGTCACCGAATCTGTTGTTGAGAAGCGTACGAACACTTCGACTGAAATGTGCAGGAGCTCAATCGTGCATGAACCACAATGGGTATTTTGACATTTGTCTGCACGAATGATTTCAATTTACATTTTAAGAGAAATACTAAAATGAGCTCTAACATGGAAATTTAGCGTTTTCGGTCACATGTCCACATAACATATTTTCTTTCTTTGTGTGTGAGGAATGTTTCCTGAAAGTTTGGCCGTACCTTTTTGTAACATCCTGTATAAAGGCTTATCTAAAAACAAAAAATCGATTTTTTGAAGCCTATCGACCTCCCAGTGCCCTTAAGGAAGCGGCTACTCGCCAAGGGACAGTTGTAAAGACAGTCGTAAACAGTTGTAAACAGAGGCGAGGGTTGTAATTGAAACGGGTGTGTTTGGAAAGTGAGCTCTTTGTTGTGGTCAACGACCTTGGTAGATTGTAATTGTGTATGTGACGTAATGCTGCTACTGTAAGTGGATTTCTACGCAAATAAAGAACGTTTTGAATTTCGGCAACTCGGACTTTTAATTCTACGAGCCCACAAAGTGATAGTAGCCGCGCTCTTTTCACTTACGTGTTCAGGCACGTGGAGGACGTGTCATCCAGGTATTGTAATTCATTTTGAGAGCTTTCTGTGATAGTAACTAATATATTGTATTTGTATAAATCTTTTCTACATCTATAACGAATTGTTTACAGTATTTTTTTCACATTACATCGTACAATTTTAATTAAATATTAATTCAGGAATTCTGGTTTCCTTTCGACGCAAGTATCTTCATCCATTGTTCTGTCATGGTGCATAGTCAATAAAATTATAACTCTTTTGTTCCTTTCTTGGGCAACAGGAAACCAGAGTCATGTCTTTTTGAAACCCAAATAGAGATGAGTTTTGTTTTCTTTATTTGGCATGAAGTATGCTGGGATTACTCTCTTTGCTCTTCCTCATAGTTCCGAGGTAAGTGAGCTTCTTTTCATTTAGCAAATTATTGGCAAGAGGTACAAACGGAAACCAACTATCACCAGTGATGTTTATATTTGTCACACTGATAGGTTCAACTAATTGCAAAACAATGTTTTGAGAGCTATTTCTTGGCCTATAGGGACCTTCCGGTTGTATACCCACATAATATGGTAAAAGGTTTTTATTTATTTATATTTAGGTCACCTAATATTATAATTTTCGTGTTACTTTTTGCCAGATACATTTCTAGTAAGAGCGTTATTTTCTCAAAAAAAAAATATTAATATCCCCATTAGGTGGCCTGTATATGCCGATAATTATTACTCTTAGCTTTTGCCAGATCAATCTGACTCCAGCCAGCTCGAGGTGTTTGGTGTATGCTGTTTTTGCATCCACAAGGGCAAACATTTTCACGCCATGCTTTATTTCTGAAAACTGTTTACTCAAGTTCAAATAATTCTCATAATGAAGCCAGCTTGTCTATGTCTCTACCTCTAGTTCTATCTCTTATATAGTTAAATCTATTATGTGTTTCAAATGGGAAGGGTCCTGGAGTCCAGCTAATCAGATGTCGTATCACACTCAGCGTTGCCAGCTGGTTAACCCACTCCTTTTATATTTCCCTCTCTCTCGCACACTCATACAACATGCAGGTCTCCTTGGCGCAGACGTAAGGGTAAGCAAATTATATTTTACAAACCTTTACAATGATGCAGTTGCCAAAATCACAATTGGAAAAGCATTTTCGCAAATTATGTGTATCTTTAAATGCTATAAGTATAATTTTAGTCTATGAATTACCTGTTTTTCTATTCCAGTGGAACTGCCGGTGGCTCATCCATATCGCTGTCAATGTCACTTCCGTTAAGAGACAATTCGCCATTATCACTGTCTTCATCGTATAAGTCTTGAAAATTTATGATTATAGGTTCCAAAATCTCGTCCCGTGGTATTTCTTTCTTAAAATCGTATTCTTGAGGGCTTTATGCATGCCTTACGCAGTTTTCCACAGTCCTGCTGTGTTACCTTGTCAATTTCTTCGTGAGCAAATTGTTCAACGTCTGTAAGTTTAAAAGTGTTATTTCTGTTTGCAACCCCCTTTTAATTTGAGCCCACACCAACTCAATTGAATTATATTGACAGTTGTAAGGTGGGAGGCGTATTACCTCGTGTCCCATTTCAAATGCAAGTTGATCCAGCTGATACACTTTTTCCGTGTGTTTAAACGGAAGTGCTCTGCAATTACTCATTTTTAGTTTCTGGTTCCGAAAATATTTTTAAGAACGTGTACACCTTAAAAATAATACTTCGAGCCTGTCTTCGCAATACCTGCCTTTTTGACTCGCCATTAAATTCACCGCAAGGAGCCATTACACTATTTAACTCTTACTCTATTGCTGTGTAAAGAAAAACTGAATGATATTGATCTGAACTCTCCAGAGTAAATAAACACTTCTTGTCCAGCATTCATTCATGAACATAAGCATACAGCATTCCACAAGCTAACAGGAAATGAAGTGTTTCCTCTTTCTCGAATTTAACACCTTGATTTATGCACCTTAATTCTTTTATCACGTCATGTCAGTAGTTTAAATTTTAGTTCTGAGTAATTAAAAGTATATGTACATACTTACACACCAACCACTTTGAACTCTCTAAAGTAAATAGAGATTACGAACCATTCATAAACAAATATATAATGTCACCAGACACGTTCTGCCAGGGCAGCAGGAAATTTATTGTTTCCTCTCGCTCGAATTGGCTTATTCAAAGTAATTCTTTCATCACGTCATGTCAAATTGATATTTATACAGTGCTTACGTCCTGATTTATTGTTATAATACAGGTAATAGTGGTCTACTTATTTGTATTATAAAAACTATTTGAGCTAAAAATATGGGGGTTTTATGGTTATGTTAGATACATTACCCTCTACCTTCCACATGGATCGGTTTTGGCAAAATCTGAATTTTTGTCTTAGTGTGAATAGTAGTTCATACAGATTGCTTAACTTGGCGATCGTCACACACCACTTAGGGGAAATGCAATACTACAACACCGCAGAACTCCGATTGGTTGCTCTCCAGGGTCTGATAACTCAGATAGGAATACAGAAGCCGCATTAAGGTTCGCAAAACACCCGGGGTCTAAAGGTACATTTTGAGCGATTCATGTACTCTAACAACCGGATGCGAATTATATTCAATGCCGCCAATATAATTATTTTGGCTACCGTGCTGCATACTAACTAATATATAAAATAGCTTCTGCTTAGTTCAAAATTTAATAGCTATTGTATTATTTTACTACTGATGAAGTAATTTTCGTAATATTATTGGCCTATTATCGACCTTATTTGAGCTCAATGTACGATATGAATAAGAAACTACGTTGGCTAACCTGAAAATATTTGAACGAAATTTTGAGCCTTTAACGGTATGGAAGCCAAGCCAAATTAAGTTCTGAATAAAATTTTCATACATTTGTGAAATTGTAAAGATTTAAAAGACCTGCAAGGACGTATGGGCAGCAGAAAGAAAGAGAATGGATTTTCACAAAGACCTATTGGTAAGCAAGGTTTAGCATGTAGCAAAATACCGAAAATTAATATGATATAACCTGAATTGCGCCTTAATACATATCCATGCATAGTTAAATTCTTTAGATTAATGTAGCACTTTATAATGGAAAAAGGGTGTTTTACATACAAAAGTATTAGGTTCGTTAACCTTGTTACTTTATTACTGCAATAATGAGGTTTTCTGTTTTTTTTTTCTTTTAGGGCTCATCATCTCAGGCTACCAGGAATACGATGGCAGAAATCGAGAGTGCAGGATTATTGGATACTGTGTATGTTTCTTGTTTTGGTGATGTGCAGTGATCTTCAGGAACATTAGTAATGTAGCACAAAGCATTCTTTCCTGCGTATACAGCAATTTAATGTGGCATATCTAATATTTCTTAAAGTTTGAGTTTCATTTCATATCAGTGGAAAATTTAACAAAAACTTTTAGGAATACTGTGGCCAACATGGAAAAGTGAAGTTATTTTAGACAGTTGATTGGGTGTATTAGTTTTTGTGTTTGTACTTGTAGTTTTAAATTTAAAATATATGAGTCATATATAAGTCCATGTAAGGTAAGTAATATCCAGTTTAAATTACTGAAAAAAATAGCTGTGAATTTTCAGATATACCAAAACTGTGGCTGTGAATTTGAACAGAATTCAATTCTCTTTGATTTCTGTAGAATTTCTTTGTTTATAATTGGCATCAACTGTGTTTACGTATAATCTGGGTGGCTTAAATTAAAATATTTGGGCAAGATGCTTGATATGAATTTTATAAACTTTTTCTTTAAATTGCAATGATAAGTATTTTGAAGAATTAAGTTCTCTTATCCTTACTCATCAGTGTATATCTACATCATTGATAAAGAATGTCACAGCTTTTAACAGCAATTAATAGTAAGATCTGAGATTTCATAAACATAATTTGTTCTATATTGTTTAATGCAGTAGTCACTATGCAATATTATTGTACACACTACACCAAGTTATGTACCTGAATAACCATCTTAGAAGAGATCTGGTAGAATTAGAATTGATTTGCAAAGGCTTTACAAGTTTTTAGGTGTAATTGTGCATTGCAAGAAATGATCAAAATGTCATTGTGTCATCAACATTATATGTCACTTTTACTTTTATTTCTAGTATTCCAGTTATTCTTAAAACATGCACAATGTCAGCTAGCTAGAACCTAAACACAGTGTGGCTTGATCTCAAATTAGTAAAGCTTCACAATAAATAATAGGTTATTAATCCTCTTCCTTGTTAACACACACACACAGATATATATATATATATATATATATATATATATATATATATATATAAACAGTGTCGAGGCCTAACACTTAGTCTTCTGCAATGTAGGGTTACAGTTAAAGGCACATAGTGTTGAGCACCTCATATATCGCAACACAATTTGGACAAATGGGTTCACAAAAATAACAAGTTAAAGTGATATTTGCATAGCATTGAAGTATTATTCTGTGGTACATCTGTTCTCAACATGTACTTGCCACCATTAATGAGTAATATTGGTACACAATTTCTGTAATGCTAACCATTTTAAGGGTGATATAACTACTAGCGTGACCCACAGAAGTGTTACATGTGACATGAAACTACACTGTTAAACATCCTCTCATTGTTCTAAGTTGGAATGAAAATCTCAATCTTTGGCATGGAAAACAGGTGCTTAACCTAATATATGAGCCATCTGTTACATGCAGTGATGCGAAGCCACATAATAATTTTGAAAACTAGATAAAACTGCACATTATTTTGCTATATAATGCACTTCTTGTTTCTTTGTAGTGAACACACAAGGGAATTATGGACTGTCAAAAGAAATAATGGTTAGATGTGTGAGCAAATAAATTGCATTACTAAATTATTTTCTATTAACTACTCAAACACACAGTTCCATCACTTTCACTTCTTAACTAAAACTACAAACAGCATTAATAGTTCAGAGTGTAATCTTTCATTAAGTTATTTATTTGACACACATTCAGTTGTATGTCATGGACTGAGAGGTTTACACTCTGCAGAGGATTCCATTCGCCATCTTAGTCAGAAAGTACATTGCTTAAAGTCTTACCAAGTTAAAGCAAGCCATTTATCCAAACAATTGCTGTGCACATTAAGCAAATTATACTTCACAGTCAGATAACTACATGAAATAATCTGTTATTGGAAGATACACTGTGCATTAAATTTTATATTTAAAACTGCACATTTTCTTCTTCAGCATTCATTACTGTGCATATGCATGTCATTGAAGCATTTAAAAATTCAACTCTGTAATATTCTTGTGTTGTGAAGACAAAGTTAAGCTTAGGACAATTTTAAATGAATGATACAGCTTTAATGTAATTATTATTTTTCATAATTTATTCTGCACTTGTGAATGATAATTCAACCAAAGTGATTAGAAGTATATAAAATAGTGCCATTTATCAGATTTATGTCACCAGTTGCTGACACTGACTCATGTACTAATTTGACATTATTAATTTTATATGAATCGATCACAAACTTCAGGTTTTTCTCTGAATATACTTTAGTATACTTGTGATGAAAATAATGTATTGTCACCCTGGCGGCCGACTCGCGAAGCCGATAAAATAAATGATGGCCGGTGGAGATTCGGGAAACTTCGGGGCCGATCGTTACCGGAAGAGACAGTTGAGTGTTTTGTTTGAAAAATAAACAGTTTTTGAGGTTGCTAGCAAATTGTAATGGTGAACGGTGTATTGCGAGGAAAATAAAGTGTAGTTTTTGTGTTTTCTAACCTCGTCTTGTTATTTCACGAACCCACAAAGTCACAACTGGTGTCAGAAGTGGAACATACAACAATGGAAGCTGCATTGGCAAAGATTTTAGAGAAAAAGGAAGAAATGAAGACGGCCAACGACAACATCGCCGAAAAGATGCAAGATCTGAAGGCCGAAATAAAAGCGAAGACGGAAGCGGCAAATAACAACCTGGCCGCGGAAATAACAGCGAAGACGGAAGCGGCAAATAACAACCTGGCCGCGGAAATAACAGCGAAGACGGAGGCGGCAAATATCGACTTGGCCACGACAATGACCGCAAAGATGGCCGAACTGACCACAGAAATGAGGGCAGCGAACGACAGCCTGGCCACGGAGATGTAAGCGGCAAATGAGGCCCTTGCCGTGAAGTTTGAAGAACAGTTGGCTGGCGTGAGGGATAACGTGACGGAGCTGGGCAAGCGGATGGGCCAAGTGGACGAGCCTGTCGAGGACCTGGCGAGCCGCGTTGACGACCTGGAGGGAAAGGCCGACACCCGCGTCAAGTCCCTGAACGCCATAGTAGAGGACGTCGTCGGCAGGAAACTGAAGGATTTGAAGGCCGACGCGCCGGGACGCGACACAACATCTGCGCGCGTTAAACCGCCGTAATATGACGGCGTGTCAACATTTGAGGTCTTCCGCCGTCAGTTCGACACAGTGGCCAAGCACAACAGATGGTCACCGGAGGAGGAGGCCACACAGCTAATAGCCAGCCTCCAGGGACCGGCCGCGGAAGTCCTAAACGCAGTGCAGACAACGGTGGCGCCCAAGGACATCTGGGAGGCCCTGAAGAATCGTTTCGGGAACCACCGCTTAGCCGCAGCGTACCGCAGCCAACTAAAGGCAAGGTCACAGCAGTCGGGGGAGACGCTGCAGGAGTTAGCCATAGCGATTGAGCAGCTAGCTAGCAAGGCCTTGGTTGACCTGCCACTGGAGTTCGTATCCCGGGAAGCCGCCTACAACTTTGTCGACGGGGTACGGGACACGGAGATTCGTCAGCGTCCAATGCTCGGCGATTATAAAACCATCCACGAGGCGCTGACAGCGGCATTAAGGATGGAGGCGGCCAAGGTAGCATCTATCCCGACGTCGAGAACGAGGAGTGTCCACTACGCCGGAGACAGAAGACCAGCTGTGGGACGCCGGCGAACACCTAGTGGCCTGTGTTGGGGGTGTGGACAGCCCGGACACCTGCGGAGAGACTGCCCACACCAAAAAGAGCAGCCGGAAAACGAGTAAGGGCCGTCGTGGAGAGGGGCACGTCGGCGCCATTACCACCATCCCCTCGAGTGTCAATCCACGCCGTCAGCCGGCGGATGGATGACAACCTCATCGCGGACAGCTGGGTAATAGGAAAGCCGTGCCGCGTGCTGGTGGACACCGGGGCGGCCGTGACCATCATCAGACCTGACGTGGCGAAGGGTTTGCCGACGAGGAAGCCGAGCCGACCATACGAGCTTGTGTCAGCATCGGGCGACACCATGCCTGTGGAGAAGGAGGCCCTACTGGAGCTGAACTTGGGACGGAGTGCCGTGCGTTTTCGTCGCGAAGGTGGCTGAGGAGGTGATTCTGGGACGGATGCCCTCAGGAGCCACGAGGTCGACATCGGCAGGAAGGTCCTGAGGCTCAACGGAGAAGAGGTTATACTCCGTCAACCAGAAGAGCGCCTTGGAATTGGCAGGGTCGTCTTGGACGAGGACGTGGTTGTCCCCGCGAGGAGCGAAGTGATAGTGGCGGCGCGACCGGAAGGCCAGACAGCAGGTGGGGTCCAGAGGCAGCAGGAGTACGACTTCACCTCGGAACATCGCAGAGGGAAGAGTCACGGTAACGCGGACGCTATGTCCCGAAGACCCTGTCCAGAAGAGTGCGGCCAATGCACAAGAGTGGAGGGGAAGGAGCGTGCCGCAGCAGTTCGAGTAGTCACGGCAATGCCTGCAGATGGCTGGGATAGCGCAGGCCTGAGGAGGGAGCAGCTGGCGGACGCAGACTTGGGGCCACTCTTGAGGGATGTGGAGAACCTGGTGGACCACCTCCACGACATGCACGAGATGGCTCGCCAGAACATCCAGAAGGCGAGCGACCGCATGAAAACCCGATACGACAGGCAAGCCAACAGCCAAGGGTTCTAGCAAGGTGACCTGGTCTTGTTGTACCGCCCGACCCGGACCAAGGGACGCTGCCCGAAGCTTCAGCAGTCATGGTAAGGACCGTACCGTGTGGTGAAGAGGATTAACGACGTGGTCTATCGCATCCAGAAGGTGCCCCGAGGAAAGATGTTGGTGGTACACCTGGATCGCCTGGCCCGCCACGAAGGCGTTGTTCGGGACGACCAGCCTTGAGGAGGGAGCAGTGTCACCCTGGCGGCCGACTCGCGAAGCCAATAAAATAAATGATGGCCGGTGGAGATTCGGGAAACTTCGGGGCCGATCGTTACCGGAAGAGACAGTTGAGTGTTTTGTTTGAAAAATAAACAGTTTTTGAGGTTGCTAGCAAATTGTAATGGTGAACGGTGTATTGCGAGGAAAATAAAGTGTAGTTTTTGTGTTTTCTAACCTCGTCTTGTTATTTCACGAACCCACAAATTCACAGTATGTACTATTGAGCTTTTAAAATTCTTATTACATATAACAATTGTTGTCATTTAAAGAGATAGTGCCATTTTTTGTACATAGCTGTTGATGTCCTCATTTCAAATTTATATATATACACATTTCTTTAGTGTTTTTTTACACGTTTATTCCAGGGAATTTTTCAACATTTTGTGTACAAATAAATTGCATTACACATAACATTATTGTATCATTTCCTGTTTTCCTGTATTTACAGAATCATTATTTTAGTGTTAAGTTATCTTTATTTTAAGTATTACACTAAGACGCTTGAGGGAAAGTGGATACAGATGTCTTGTATAATCTCAACAGCATATTGAGTGATCTCACTCTCTCGTTTTTAAAGTTGTAATTGTTTTTAAAGACAAAATTATCAATTTGCAACAGGAATATTACAGATATAATGCTTTGTGGAAATCAATTCTTTATATTTAACAGGAAAAGCTCAAGTGGATTCTTGGTATTTTTTTCACAAATTTATGGGACAACGTCTTTCGAAGTCACATCTCACACACTGATGAATAGTTTACCGCACATTTCCTCGTCATATTTAACGCGTATTAAGCTAATATGCGATAGTTGAAATGCGCGTCAACTATTCATGTGTGGCGAGATGTGACTTCGAAAGAAGTTGGATTCTATCAGTCGTTGAACATGGGAGGGGAAAGGTAGCGGAAGAGAATGCACCATAGCTCGGTCGCAATAGAAGCTATAGTCCGGCCGTTGTATCTCGGGCTCTGACGTTTTGCGATTGCAAGAGGTGGAGGGGGGAGGTTAATAGTACCAACATACAGTAATGAGCAATTGAAAACATATCCTCAAAACTATCTTTAGAATGAAAATATAGGACTATATTAGCTTTAAAACACTGAAATACAACTTACAATTTCATTATCATGCAAGATATTTATTACAACACCACTCTTCGAATATTTCGTTCACACCTTTCAAACCCACTAACAGCATCTGTTGGTAGTACTGGGAGTCTCTACATCCGGTGTTGTGGTCAGGAAGTTAAAACTGTCTGCTAGCGCCAATCAGCATTGTCGCTGCTATGCGTGACTCCCGAACCCAACACGGTGTTGCCAGCTTAAATTTGTTTGAGCCACGTGGTTTTAGCTGCTTGCGCTGGTAAACTTTCTTTGCTTATATTTTGCGAGCGTGAATTCCGATTTTTAATGTTCCTAAGTCCTATTATTATCGCTATTATAATAATATGGCTCCTGGTTCGTGTAATATGCAAGTACTGAAATATTTAAAATACGCATTATTCCTCTGCTTGAAATTCCCGCTGAAGAACTGGCAACAGCCTGCTTCCCCCTCTCGAGAAATGTCAGAGCCGGAGATAGAACGGCCGAACAGTAACTACATTACCGGCCTTAGTTCCCAAGGTCGCCGGGGTCTAAGGTTCAGGAAAGAGCGCCCTATGCGGCTTCAAACTTTACCACGGAGTTGAGAATCTGGTATTAATCTGTGTTACTCACCTAGTAGCGCTCAAGGACAAACACCTTCCCATTTGAAACACATAATAGTGCATCTCAATAGAAACCAAAATCGTTTTTCTCTCATGGTCAAATAACAAAATAGAAGGCCATTTCACTATCCACCACGAAACAATACCTATCTCAGCAACATTCACTTATAAAGAAATGATTGTTTATGGTGCCAAACAAAATGCTAACATTCAAAACAGAAGCAATATATGACGACCTGATCTTAGTTTGTGAAAATTAAGGAACACGTGGTCAGGTCGAACACGGGAGCAAACACTCAGAGCAGAACTACATGCTTTGGCGAGAGGTTGGGGTTTTTCTATAAAGGTTTCATTTCTACAAAGGTAGGGTAAAGCTAATTAAATGTGGAATTCACTTAATACGAATATTTACTACAGTAAGCAGATTACAAAGGCGGCCATAACGGCCATTTACCTGTCCAGAAGTGGAGTCGCCTTCAGATACATGCTGCTCATCCAAGAGCCAATTTAAGAGAGAGCGTCCATCGCCCAAAGACCAGTCATAAAGGAGAGGAGGGAGTGACGTCACACCTACTACTCAAGTCACCAGGGTGTAATTAATACAGTCATTTGTGACAATATAATGTACAAATAGTTATTTACAATGCAACGGAATTGGATGTGTGGATGACAATGGTCATCCATTCCACAAAATTACTTCATAAACATAACATTCGAGAGTAGATACTCTAGCTAGACTGAATTATAGTTAAACATTCGTCTGAGGGATACACAGAGCCACGCATGCGTAGTGCTAATAGATTTAGTAAAACGTTTAGCAGAAAAGCACTAGATGACACTTGTTATGCACGCGCCTAAATTAGAGTTAATATCTTGCTTGCTCTGAAGAGTCTACTACATCTTTTAGAACGTTACTATTCAGAAGTAACATAAAACCATGGTGTAACTGTACAAAACGTGTAAATATATATTTTCTTTGCAAGACTTCCTTTCTAATGGAAAATCATTTATTCGTTCAGCATTATCTTGCCAATAGTACAGCTACTATTTATTTTTAGGGAGTTAATCAGCACTTAAATCTAAATCGTATTTAGAGAACATACTTTGCGTTTATTGAAAACATTTATAAATAAGTACAACTATTGTTCTGAGCTACACGATGTTACCGGTAGAGCCATCTGTGGACAGCAAGACGAGGTTGTTGAGTAATCAATATAACTGAGAGACTGTCTCTTGTGTAATGGTATATATTTATAATGGTAAGTTAAAAATATATTTGAACCATTATCAATATATACTCTTCTACAAAGACTAAACCGTTTACAGAAGTAATTCCTTTACACATTGTGTTATATAAGCAACAGAAATACGAGAGACTGAATTGATAGTCAAATGTTCAACACGTAGATTGCTCTTTACTGCCTTTCATACTATATATGATTTCTATGAGATCAAGAGAAACACAAAAATGATCTTTGAGGATTTTAAAAATATAAAGGAGTTGTTGAATTTAAAGTAATAGTAAGGAAAGCCTCGGAAACTGTTAAAGACAAAGAGATAAGTTGTCACAAATTATGTGTGTTAACCAGATCTACACTGTATATGTAGTAAGTCTTTGTTCATTGTTCTTTATATTAATAAAAACGTGTTTCAAAATATGAGGACATGTTATTTACAAAAATACAGAATATACAAGAAGCATTTAAGTTTAAATTATCGCATTATATAGCAACATTTTTCTTTGGTATTGCCAAAGCATTTGAAAAACTCGCCTTTTATGGCCTTCCGTATTAAAGTTAAAACATATTAATCCTGTTACACATTGACTGCCTTGGTGACAGAGATTTTCAAGTGAAGATACCCTCATTCCGTCTCCTATATTTGATATCATTAATACCTCGAGTAACACAAGGCTCCACAATTTTCCTGATTTTTTATCCTTACTCGTGACCTTCCTGTGAGCATAAATACTCACTAGTATTTAGTGTAAGCTAATGACACCATTGTTTACTATAAAATTTAAAATAAAGTTGCAACACCTTCACAAATTCAGAGACACGTCAGGATATTAGAGAAATGGTTTAAGTTGCGGAGTCCTTAAATCAGTTCGGAAAAAGAAATCTAAACTGCTTTTGCAAGATGTCTGATACTTTCACTAAGAAATTTACGATCAGAATATTCCACAGAACAATGCTATCAAGTATGCCGATGTTACCGAGCGGGATAGCTCAGACGGTTTCGTCTGTGGCCCGCATTCGGGAGGACCGGGTTCGATTCCCGTGACCGAACTATCTGACCCAGGTTTTTTCGGTGTTTTTCCCGGGTTGCCAGGCGAATGCTGGGTGGACTAATAACGCCCCCTGAATTTCCTGTCTCCGTTTCATCTCATCATTTCACATCATCTCTCATCTGGTGGTCACTTTCAGGATAGAAGTGTCGGTGAGTGTCTCCACTGTGCATGGCAGGATGATATGCTGAACCACTTCCTTCTCCGGTGAGTCGGTTGTCGCCTCCGAACCGGTTGTTGGGACCATTTCCGAAACATTGTAGAGGGGAATGTCAGCTGTCCTGGTCTACCAGGGGAGGTTTCCATCGAAGTAAATTGTAGGGACCTTGCCCTCTGCGCTGTCGTGACTTCTTGGTACGGCCTCTGCGGCATACCCGCATGTCAGATTTCAATTGGTTGGTGTTTACTTTTGATTTGGGTTCTAATTGGAGCTATGAGATCTCTTATCTTCAGGTGAATGGTTGTAGGAAATGGATTTGTTGTTTGTTGGCTGCTCAGTTGTCTCAATAATACACTGGTTCGTTGCAAAAATGATTTAATTTAATTCTCACTAAGTTCGTTGATTCAGATTGATTTGTAGCGGTGACCACCTGTTACTAAACTTCCTAACAGAATTCTCTTAATTCTTTATACGGCGAATACTTTGCTATTATAAACTTCTTCTGCTGCTTCTCTCACGCTGGTTGCGTTATTCTTGACTTCCCTACATTTCGGACTTAGAAATCTTTACTACCTCTTCTTCACGCGCACTAACACGTCTTTCCCCTCGTAGTATGACTGTTGAAGTGATCTTTCGTCTACTCTGCGATTCAGTTCGTACTTTATTCTGATCCCCACTCTAACCCTTATCACATGACCAAAATAACTCACCCTTCTCCCCGTTTCTCAAATCTTACATTATTATTGGTTTCTCATTTTATTTCGATTTTTCTTTATTGGTTAGCAAAACTCATCGAACTCATTGACGTTACATCCCACCGTGAGTTGGGTCACGCCTACCCTGGGCTCTTTGTAACGGTATACATCGTTATCACCTCAGCAAAGTAAATCCTTTTAGGTCTTACGCTTGACCGCATCTTGAAAACCTTATTGTTCCTACATATTCTTGGTTATAGTTCTCAGACATTGAACCTTTCCTTAAACAAAGAGGCTAACGGTCACCTCTTCCTGTCTCCCCGACTTGTGTTCAGATTTTACAGAAATATTTTCTCTCCCTTACATGGATTTTAGCATGTTAGTTGTCTTAAATTATATTCTTCCCATCTTATTCTTAATTAAACCGTTATTTTAATCATTACTCTAATTTCATTCTAATTTCATATTAATATAACAATATTTTATATTAGTTTAGCAAAGCATTTTCATTAATTTATCTTCTTTTTTAATTCTCGTGATTTCAATTAATTCGCCACCTCCTAATCGCTGTCTGATACTGCGGTTACATAATGCCCGTTTGACAAAAATGAAATACCCATTATTTAAATTTTGTCAAACCCCCGTCATGACATTTCCTCCTTATATATCTTATAATTTCTCATTCCCTACTCGAAACATTTTTCGGTGGTCACCGTTTCCCTCATCTTCATCAGTGTGTTACTTTATACACATAGAATGGTCAATATGGTACATCATATACATAGAATTATAGATATGATACATTACGTACATAGACAAGTACACTGTCGTATATGTGGTTATTACCCTATATACAAATAACATTCGTGATACCTCAACTATATATACACTTCACTGAATTATCTTTGTCTCACTTGACATCAACTTGATTTTACCTTATTACATTCCTTAAGTACTACATTAATGTTACTATATTACAGTTTACAATATTACATTTTACATTCAATGATTTTTTTTTATTATATTAACTTATTGGGACGTTTCTTTATCTTTCAGTCCTTCACCGTAAGAACATTCGTCCTCACATTATTATAGTTTGCGTAATGATGTCCAAATATGGTTACCTCTACCTGCACTCAGTTGTCTACCTGTAATCAGGTGTTTCGTTTACCTGACAGTAAACATTGGCAGTTCATTGTCCTGTCTTTCCATTCACTTTTCACTCTAAACTTTTTCACATTGTCACGCCTAAGTCTGTGACCTTTACAATAACAATATAGCCTTTTGGCACATGAATACATCAGTACTTATACTATATTTACATTTCACAAATTATTTTAAAGATCTTTCTAACATGTTCATTAGCTGTGGTTATTCTTATTACATTATCATTTTGTTTGTGCACAGGAATTTTGGAACTTGCAACTCCCACGCAGTGTTTGAATTTCAAACGAAAACTTTACCCGTACTAACTATATAACTTTTACTTGGTATTCTTTACGTCTTCGTATATATAATTTCAATCACATTCACACAGGTGATTCTTGGGTCTGCTCTGTACTGTTTACAACGTTTTTTTGACGATATGGCCTTATTAGGGATATGTTATATCTGCCTATCGGTTTACCATTTCTTGGGTGTATTAGAGCATACGCTCTGTCACCAAATATTTTCTCAA
Organism: Mantis religiosa; assembly: GCA_030765055.1. Classification (NCBI taxonomy): domain Eukaryota; kingdom Metazoa; phylum Arthropoda; class Insecta; order Mantodea; family Mantidae; genus Mantis; species Mantis religiosa. Next base: position 63,577,420 of record CM060955.1, on the reverse strand, counting down.
TCCGGTATGGGCCTTTCCATAGCATATATAGCTTTTTAGTCTTCTTTCCTAACAAATCTGACTTGTCGAACGATTTCACTAGAACTAAGTCGCTGACCTTTGGTTCCCAATTCTTCTTATACCGCAGTTTCTTTGCGTTTCTTTTCTCTACTTTTTCCATTATTCTTTTAACAGCATTCTGGATCCGTTCTCGATCTGTCTCGGTCGTCACTTGCATACTTTCCGGAACACCCTCTATTAGTGGTTCCGGTGTTAAATTCCTATGCAATTGGATAGGAGCATATCCTGTGGTTAAATTGACTGAATTATTGAATATAAACTCAATATAGTTGATGTGGTCTGGCCAGGTAGTCTGTTTCAATGAACAAAGGACTCGGAGATGAACACCTAGGTCTTTCATTACGCGCTCGCTTGGATTAGAGCACGGATGGTACGACGTTGTATTATAGATGCGAATTCCGGCATCCTGAATGGTGTGCACGAATTGTCTTCCATGGTGTATGGACGCGTTATCTACTAATAGTGCTTTCATCTTCCCGTATTTGACTATATAGTCTTTCACTATTTTATTCGCGCATGCTGCACTTGTTAATTTCTTGAGAGGGTATATTTTCACAAATTTCGACATCACGTCGATAAGTACAAATAAATATTTTAATCCTCCTCTTCCTGCAGGGAGTGGACCATATGCATCCGCTGCAACTAATTCTAATGGTTCCTTCCTGGTGATGGATACAGGGGGTCGATCTATCTTATAATTTAATGATTTTGCCCTCTGGCAGATGTCACATGTAGATATAAAGGTCCTAACTTTCTTGCCTAATCTAAATATGTATAAATGGTTGCTTATGGACATCATTGTCTTCTCAACGCCAGCATGTATAAGAGCTGTGTGGTAAGCAGAAATCACTAACTCTTCCAGCGCTGCGGGTATATATGCTTTCCAAACAGGTTTGGAAACACCCTGTAACTTATACAATACGTTATTTAGCACTCCGTATTTCTGTGAATTTGCTTGATCTATGGGCAATGCCTTTTCCATAATTTGTTTTAATTTCCAATCCTGGCGTTGTAATTCCGACAATCTTCTCATCTCCTTTGTTAATTTTATACTGAAGGTTACATCCATCTTTAACAATGGTAATTCTGTACCATTACTACTGATATTTTCTGGAAGATTCCCCTGTGGCTTTATACGTGAAAGCATGTCACTAAAGATGTTAAGACTTCCCTGTATATGTTTAATCTCTGGGTTGTAAGCCATGATCTCGTGGATATATCTCGCAATTTTTGTACTGGTCAATTTGCAATTTCGTATAAATGATAGGCTGATATGATCGGTGAATATCACAATCCTTTTATTATATATATTGTCTAAATTTACAAATGGCATAGTAAATAGTCGTAATTTCCTGTTCTGTTATGCAAGCAATTTTTTCTGTTTTCGTTAACCCTCGGGAGGCTGTGGCTATGACCTTTAATTCTCCAGTCGGTGTCTCTTGGGCTAAAATAGTTCCTAACGCCACCATGGAGGCATCCGTGTATATGAGATAAGGTAAATCTGGATCAGGCCATGTCAATAATACGGATTCACTGAAGAGTTCTTGTAATCTTTTAAAAGCATTTTCTTCTACCATAGTCCATCGCCATTTTCGATTTTTTTCCAGTAGTGCTCGCAACGGTGCGGCTTCCTTTGCATAGTTTATCAGGAACCTTGATTGGTACCCAAGTACACCCAGATAACGTTTTACTTGTTTTGGTGTCTTAGGTCGTGGTATTTTCAAAATGGCTTCCACTCTTTCTGGATCAGGAGCTATATTTTCGCCTGTTATGATATATCCTAAACATTTAACTGATTCCTGGAAAAATTTACATTTGGCCCAATTCAGTGTTAATCCAGCAATTGCTAGCCTTCCGAGCACTAAATCCAAATATGTAAGGTGATCTTCCACTGTTCTACTGTATATCAATTAATCATCTACATACTGTGACACATATGTTTCCCTTTGCGTGTTGAGTATTTTCTGCATCGCCCGTAGGAATGCGCTTCCAGAATTAATTAGTCCAAAGCAATTTCTTGTAAACTGGTACTGATATCCTCCGTGCAAAAATGAGGTATATTGCCTTAACTCAGGTTTCAACTTAATTTGCAAAAATGAGTTGGTCACATCTAGTGAAGTAAAATACCTTTGTGCCCCAATACCGGCCAAAATTTGCTCTGTTGCTGGGGTTCGAAAATTATCCGGAACAATATATTGGTTTATATGACGTCCATCTATCGTCAGTCGTACTGTTCCATTTGCTTTTCTGACTATACATAGGGGACTTAAAAATTTTGATGTAGATATCTCCAGAATTCCATCTTCCAACATTTCCTGTATTTTAAGGTTCACTGCCTCCTGTAAATCCAATGGAATAGGTCTGCACTTATATTTGAATGGGGGAACATCATGTATCTCAAATTCATACTCAAAATCACTATAGGTCCCAGTGTGTTCCGAAAATACATTTCTATGTTTACATAAAATGTTATAAAAATCTCTTTTTGGTGGTCGTTAAGTAGGTTCGAGTTTGCTACTGTTTCTCTTATTCTATAGGTCATGTTTACGTTATTTTCGACTACCTGGAAATCATCTGGTAGGGTAATTATCTCCTGTTCACCTGCTTCTGCCTACCCAAGTCCGTATGACGTCATCTCTAAAAGCCGTTCTTCTCCAGCTATATACTCATCCTTATCATAGTTTCTCATCTCTTCTGCTTTTAATGGATTCATCTTAACTAGCTCCATTCCTCCTATTCGTATAAATTCTACAAAAAATGTTTCTCCATCTATTTCTTTTTCTTCATCTGTCAATCTTATCTCATTTTCTGCTTCCCTTGAGCTAAACGGAACTTTAACTATGACGTCTTTAATTTTGATTTCCAAGGCTTCCATTTGATAATTCAACTTAGCTTGAAGCGCATACAACACGTCATTACCCATAATAATGTCTACAGATAGCCTATTAATAACAAAACATACAAATTCTATTGTATCCTCCCCAATGGTGACTTTCAAAAGCATTTGTGTATTAATCTTTTGTTTGGCGCGACCTACCGCCAGAGTACAATATGCACTTTTCACGGGCAATGTTTGCAATTTCATTCCATTGTTTTTTAAGTGATAAAAGAATGCTTGACTTATAGCTGAAACTGAGGATCCTGAATCTATGGTAATGTGCCATTTTTCTTTGTTTATTATTGCAGCAATACGTGGAGCATCTCTCACTTCTTGCAATTCTGTTAAGTGATTGTTTATTTGAGTACCGTTTTCTATTTCTGTTTCTGTTTTATTCTGTACCACCCTACTCAGAGCTGTGTCCCTGTTCAAATTAAGAACTAGCGTGTTCATCCGGGTCCGATGCGGGACGTTTTCTATCGCACCCTGGAGTCGTTTCCCGTCTGCTGTGTCGTATCTGGCCTTTCATCTACCTCGGGCGCCGCGTCCCTCGGTGTGGGTGGAGGAGAACGCACCCATTCTCTTGAGAGAAGTTGATTCCTCTGTCTTACTTCAGGTCTGTCTGTATTGTTCTCTCTACCAGCGTCACGTGGTTGATACTGTCTATTAGCTTCTGGTAGTCGGAACGTCGGTCTTGCATTCCCTCTTCGAAGAAATGGGGGGTGACCCCTATTTCCATTCCTAGTTACATGTACATATCTCATAGGGAAATTATATGAATTTGAATTTGGTGGTCCCTGTCTCCCTCTATTGTTGTTAGGGAATTCCCTCGGGACGTGGGCATCGTATCTTTGACGAGTAGCCATATGGTTTGTGTTAAAATTTCGGGGATTGTGTGCCCTTTCCCCGTCATGATTATTATTATTCCACGGTCTGTGTGGATTTCTCACTGGCATTCGATTCTCATGCCTATTTTGTGAATTTTGCGTCCCAACGCTTTGTAAAGCTGTTAATAATGTAATTGCCTCTCTCAATGTCTGAGGTCTTGCTACCACCATGTGATTTCTAATGTTCTCAGGAAGGTGGGGCGTGAGAAGAGAAATCAGTTCGGCTTCCTGTAATGGAGGTTGTAGATATTTACTTATTTGCGAATATCTCAGGAAATAATCAGTAATAGACTCTCCATTACTACCTTGGTATCGGCCATTTGTTATCTGATTCCTTACTTGGTATTGGACATTGGCGTTCCAATACTTTTCTAGGAAAGCTGTTTTGAACAACTCGTAGCTGCATCCTTCTCCCACAGTTACTCGTAGCCAATTAAGTTCGGCAGATTCTAACGCCCTTTGAACTATTATCATCTTATATTGCTCGGGTACGCCCCTGATGGCAAAATACTTTTCTAAGTCGGCCAAAAATTGTACTGCGTTGTCATTGCGACAATTAAATTTCGGGAGGGGCAATTCGCTTAGAAAATTCATGTGCACTGGTGGATACATATTTACGTTTTGCATATTTACTTCGCAATTATTGCTGCTTTGAGGAGAGACAGAAGGGGCGCTAACCTGTTCGTTCTGCCTCTCTCCATTGTGTGTATGTATAGAACAATTGGAACTCTCAGGTACCTGCCCTTGCTGTTCCAGCTGTAAGCCAGTTACAGTATCTCTGATTTTAGATATCTCGCTTACTGTTTCCCTCAACATTTGTGTATTCTCTGATTGAATATTTGTTACACGTGCTACCTTTTCTTTTAACTTCTCCATGTCAGCTGCTATACTATTGTTTACAGTGTCAAACCGGTCATTTATCTCTTGTACAAAAGTTACCTGTGTCGTGGTCAGTTCATCTAATCTTATTCTTTCCTTATTAATTTCCTCCCCTATTCTATTTTCTACTCCTGCAACGAGAGATTTGGTAGCTTCTAGGTCACTTCTTATAGTACCTACTTCTCGCTGCAGGGCCTCTTTTACGGTCTGGATTTCCCCTGTTATTCCTTGAATTTTGACAGTGATTCTAGCTTCTGTTTCTTTCCCTTGGCTTGTAATTTGACTTAATTTTTTGTCCATATCTTTGCTCTGATCTAGTAATTTAGTCTCTAGTGATTTGTCCATAGCTTTGCTCTGATCTAGTAATTTAGCCTCTAGTGATTGGTTCTGTTCTACTAATTTAGCCTCTAGTGATTGGTTCTGTTCTACTAATTTAGCCTCTAGTGATTGGTTCTGTTCTACGAATTTAGCCTCTAGTGATTGGTTCTGTTCTACTAATTTAGTCTCTAGTGATTGGTTCTGTTCTACTAATTTAGCCTCTAGTGATTGACTCTGAATAGTAATTTGCGCCATGAGTTTCTAGAACATCTCTTGTAGATTTTCCATTACCCCAGGATTGTCACTTCTATTTACATTTAAGCTACTTACACCATTTACACCCTCATCTACTGATCCTATAACACTGCTTTCCATTATCTCTTCATTAACAACTTCCAACTCTTTCTCTGTCTCCATAATTATTTGTTCCCCAGAATTTTCCATTTTTAATTTATTCTGTACGATCTTCTTATTTCTCAAAAGCATTGAACTTCCCCTTTAAATTTTCTAATTTCCCTTCCAAAATACTTATTACTAAGACATTACATAGATATTGATCTCACTGAATGATATTACATTTACAAGAAATATAAATTGAGTATGTGTAACTCACAGTTCTGTTGTACGGCTGTGGTGTTTATGTGATGTCTTTACCAATTTTTGTCGTGCTGCTCGTCGTCTAGTAGGCTCAGTTGATGTCGAAAGAACTTGAACTTCTCTCTTGGTTGGGGGAAAATTCTATGTAGTTGTTTTTGCCGTCTTCTTCGTAGTCTCTGCTGTCCTCATCGTAGTTGTCGTCGTCGATCTTCTCACTTCTCCTCGTCGTTGTCGTCGTTACATTTCACCCATTTCCTACAATTCGAAGCCCCACGTTGGGCGCCATTATGCGGCATACCCGCATGTCAGATTTCAATTGGTTGGTGTTTACTTTTGATTTGGGTTCTAATTGGAGCTATGAGATCTCTTATCTTCAGGTGAATGGTTGTAGGAAATGGATTTGTTGTTTGTTGGCTGCTCAGTTGTCTCAATAATACACTGGTTCGTTGCAAAAAATGATTTAATTTAATTCTCACTAAGTTCGTTGATTCAGATTGATTTGTAGCGGTGACCACCTGTTACTAAACTTCCTAACAGAATTCTCTTAATTCTTTATACGGCGAATACTTTGCTATTATAAACTTCTTCTGCTGCTTCTCTCACGCTGGTTGCGTTATTCTTGACTTCCCTACATTTCGGACTTAGAAATCTTTACTACCTCTTCTTCACGCGCACTAACACGTCTTTCCCCTCGTAGTATGACTGTTGAAGTGATCTTTCGTCTACTCTGCGATTCAGTTCCTACTTTATTCTGATCCCCACTCTAACCCTTATCACATGACCAAAATAACTCACCCTTCTCCCCGTTTCTCAAATCTTACATTATTATTGGTTTCTCATTTTATTTCGATTTTTCTTTATTGGTTAGCAAAACTCATCGAACTCATTGACGTTACATCCCACCGTGAGTTGGGTCACGCCTACCCTGGGCTCTTTGTAACGGTATACATCGTTATCACCTCAGCAAAGTAAATCCTTTTAGGTCTTACGCTTGACCGCATCTTGAAAACCTTATTGTTCCTACATATTCTTGGTTATAGTTCTCAGACATTGAACCTTTCCTTAAACAAAGAGGCTAATGGTCACCTCTTCCTGTCTCCCCGACTTGTGTTCAGATTTTACAGAAATATTTTCTCTCCCTTACATGGATTTTAGCATGTTAGTTGTCTTAAATTATATTCTTCCCATCTTATTCTTAATTAAACCGTTATTTTAATCATTACTCTAATTTCATTCTAATTTCATATTAATATAACAATATTTTATATTATTTTAGCAAAGCATTTTTATTAATTTATCTTCTTTTTTAATTCTCGTGATTTCAATTAATTCGCCACCTCCTAATCGCTGTCTGATACTGCGGTTACACCTCCCTCTGTCTCTTCTCACCTCATACTTCCTCCGGAGGATGCCCCACTTGGGGACATAGGTGCCGAATCCCCTCCGTAGTAATTCTGGTCCTAATGCCGATGTTTTGTCTTGGAATTAAATCGCATTATGATAAATAGTTGTAGTGACCAAAATAAAACGATGTGCAAGAATGGGAATATTAGGTTTAATAGTTTTTGCAGTTTTTGGTGGAAGTATATTAAATTGAATAATTGTTTTAACTGATTTCGTGGAACATTACCACGATATCGATATGATAAATTAATATATTTAGCATGATAACTTAATTAATCTCTTAATGAAGCTCTAAGCATAATGGGCGACATGTCACACATACACAACTTCCTTTATTACGGATCACAAATCCTTAGTAACCATAGCACCACACAAAGACACCAATTTGTGAAAAGGCGGAGGATGATATTGTGATACTACTTTTCGTAGAAACAAAATTGGCTTTTTGCAAAGTTTACCCAAAAATCACATATATCACGGTGCCCTGCTAGTATCCGTACTCCTAAAAACATCCAGGTTTTTGAGTGACTTTGGCTCGATTTCCGAAAATCAGCAACGAGAGCTTTTGATGAGCTATGGGTCATTTCAACGAATTCAGTAGTCACATCTGTTTTCGCACTAAATGACCGTAATACGTAACCTATGCAGAGAGATAGGAGCGAAGATTACAGTATGCATTGCGGGTAGTGGAAGAGATGGCCGTTCTTCACAAAATAATTCACAGATGAGATTAGGATTACGATTACTACAGAGGGGATTCGGCACCGAAACCTGTGGTTTATTGTACCTAAGCCGCCCATGGGGCATCCCCGGGAGGAAGGATGCGACGAGATCGTCGACGCTTTCTACCCTGAAAGAGGCCACCAGATGAGAGATATGTGAAATGATAATGGAGATGAAATTGAGAGACTTAAATTGGTGGGATAATATTAACCTACCCAGGATTCGCCTGGTGGTCCGGAAAGAAACAACGAAAAAACCCATGCACCAGGTAGGTAGGCCACAGGAATCGAACCCGGGTCTCCCAAATGCAAGCCACAGACACAGATAAGAATGTTGTGTACCAGACAAACCTCTGAAATTGGATGAGAGAATATTCTCGTACATTCAATGAAAAAACAACAGAATCACGAAGCAAAAGTTAATTTAAGAGTAATAGTTTCAATCATAAGTCCATTTTTCTAGGTTCTTCATCATGGAACTAAACAAATAGCGATATAAGGTCAATATTTTTATTCCTTAATTCTTGGCAGTATCTTCCTATGAAAAGACAATGCTTCACGTAGGATGGCGTCGCCTCGACACTGAAAACACCGATCTCGATTACCTGCACTGCACAACTGATTTTCGTCATGTCCCGTTGGTTTCCTGAACGCGGGTGATGAAATGTAATCACCTCATAGTCGGAACTTTAATCCGTGTGTTTCGTTTTATGGAGTTTCTTAACCCTTTGTTGCCTGATCAAAGAAAAAGTGTACTTTTTTGGAATTTTTTTTTTTTTTTTTGGTGGATTCATGTTTAGAAGGCTAACAAAATCATTATTTTTTTCAAAATTTTATTTTCATAAACTATACTTTTTACAATGATGGTACTTAGAAGTACCGTCAGGCCCCAGGGAACATTTAGGTCCATGTTATTTCATATCAATACAGATGTAATTAGTTTTACATTATTTATTACTCTTTCTATCCTAATTAGAAACTTGGTGATATTCACTGAAACAATTCTTTTTTTCAATGCAGCACAAAAATACACCACATGTGATGCATTTAGAGTGTGGTGGTGACTGACCGAGATTCGAACTCGGGACCTCTTGAACGTGTGGCAGACATGCTACCACCACGCTACCAAGGCGGGCTAATAGGTCGTTATGTAAGTACGTTCCTACGTACCTATGTGGTTATGTAGGTAGTTGGGCATGCAGGTGCCAACATGACTTGTAGGTATCGATGAATATAGGGTGTCCATAAAGTGTTCCAACATTAAAACTTCCTGTAGAATGATAACTATTACAGCTAGAGTTATGTGTTTTACGGCAGATGACAGACAAGCTCTTAAAGTCTTTTTATTGTTATTTTGTATTGTTTGTTTCTGTATAATCTAACATTCCATCAAACCAAGAGAAAGCTTAATGTGTTTTATGGTACCATGAGACATGGTCGCCTAGCTGTTCAGATGAAGTTGGAATACGTACGGGCGAATCTATGTTATTCAGGGAACAAAGTTTAAGGAGATTGGAAGCGCAACCTCCCGTCCATGCTCAGGATGTCCAACCGTAACAGAAGCGATCATTGGGATTGTGCAGCGAGCATTTCAAAGAAGCCTTCCAAGTCTACCTATCGTGCATCTCCTGAACTCGGAATTTCACGGTCCATAGTGCATAAAGTGCCACATAAGCTACTTCATCTGTATGCTTATAAAGTTCAGATAACACTGGTCGACAACATTTAATTTGCTTTCTTTCACAAGAATTAAAATAACAGATTCTAGAAGTATTTTTCGTGCTGAATTCAAATATAATTACAGTTTTTCCCCATCGGGCAAGAGTTTTGTGTGATATTCATTTGAATTTTTTATAATATTCCAAAAAATCCGTAACTAGCTAACTCATCTGGCCGGTGTTGAAGCCCAAGAGTTGCCATAACTGAACAAATATAATAATTACAAAACACAATACCATTTTCTTCAGAGAAGTATACTTTGAAAACACTATGGCGGCTACGATAACTACTAATTCTTACATCTTTTTGGAGTAGATTCCACCCTTTGAGTCTGGAAGCTAAAACTTCCGCTTGCTGTTTAGACAGATTTAAATCGCGAATCAGGGCACTAAGGGCTTGATGATTGGGAAAGTATGGCTCTGTTGAACAGCTACTAGCTTCATATGTAAGATCGTTTTTATTTTCATCTGAATCATTTGGAGTTTCAGTCAGATCAGAACCAGAGTTATCACTTAAGGTCGTATCTGCATATACTGGTATGGGGAACTCTTCACTGTGTAAGACAGGTCTCATTGCAGATTGCAAATTAGGATACTTAACTGTATATTTTGTTTTAGATGTGATTCCTTTAATATTTGTCAAACAAAAATAACAGTCAGTTAAATGATCCTTCGGTTCCCTCCAAATCATGGGGATTGCAAATGGCATATGATGTGTACCATTTTTCTACCCAGTCAGCAGTCTCACACATGAAACACAGCATGTATTTGGGGCCCAGCTCTTATCAAAATCACCAACAATCACCAAGTAAAGTTCATAACACTTCTTTACAAGTGGGGTCAAATTTCGCCTCTGAGACTTGAAGGTCAGCTCACCACAAATAAAACAGAAATTATCTGCGTGATTTACACAATATCTTGGCATGATGAAAAAATAAAGCACAGAAATACAACATGCACAACATATACAATACACTTCTAAACAGAAAGGAAGGAAATATTGCACTACTCAACAATCACACAGTCAGCTCAATACTGACACATCACAATGCCAAACAGGTCTGAACATGTCTAAACAACAACAATGAACAACAATGAACCTGCACAGTCATGTTTTATTGCGCTTCAGCATGACATTGCAAATAATTTCAGTATTACATCTTGAGTAAAATAGCTACATATGAGGTAACGGTTCCTATGACAGGTCAAAGAGAATGCTAAAATCATATTTTGAAAAGCAGCTTTTACAGAAAAACTATGCCTGATGCGAAAATTCTGACTACATATCTGAATTCAGGATGGAAAATGCCACTAGATTCACTATTCAGATCTCTTGTGAATAAAACCTTGTCGACCAGTGTAACACAAGCCAGGTGACCACCCTCGCCATACTGAATATTTTGCAGAGGACTGACGTTGACAATGAGTAATTGCGGCGAGTCCGCTTCTCAGATGAGTTTACCTTCCATAGCTCTGGGAAAGTCAACCGGCACAATCTAATAATATGGGGCTCACAAAATGCTCGTGTCTTCATGGAACATAAGGACAACAGACATTCAGAAGTGAATGTCTGGTGTGGCTTAATGCAATACAGGGTCATTGGTGCCTTCTTCTTTATTAAGAACTCAATAACATCTCACATTTACCTGGACATGTTACAGTTGTACGTCGTACCGCAACTCGAACTACGGTGATTTGCCAGCAGGATGGAGCACTACCATATTGGGGATTTAACGTCAGAGAGCTGCTGAATAACATATTTATTAACATATATAACGAACGTCGTGATGGCCACCATATCCTCAGACATAACCCACTACACTTGTTTATTTCGGGTTATGTAAAGGATAGGGTATATGTAACTTATAATGTAATGCCAGAGGTTCTACTCCTATTAGTCCTGGACCCGTAAAACCAAGGACCCGGGCCTCCTTCGACCAGGGAGTTACCAAGCTGTCCCAGAAGGGCGCCCGGCGCCTCCGTGGTGCTTTCCATAAAGAAAGACCTAGAGACTAACAAGCCGCCCCCCATCTGGTCCTGTGGACTCAAGACGGGATGGAAGTGGATACGCCACTTACGCACGCCAACTCCAAAATGGGAAGGCTACCGATATGACCTCGGTGGGGCCGCCTGGTGATCTAGCACACCATCTACTAGCTATGCTGGCTAGTACGCGGGAATATTAATGGCTTTCCTCAACCCCGTCCAGAGACGTACCCGATCACCCACGAGTATCAGGAACCACTGCCCCCTCGAGTCCAACCCAATCCGAAGAACTCCCAGTGGGAGGGGCTGAAATGTTCGGCCCGAGGTTCCTCTAGTAACGTCAGAGGTACCACGAGTGCTAGTGGTCCGCAGCGCCCGCACCACGGCAGCTGAAGGGGACGGATCCCCTCCCCTACGGGGAGGGTATATGTAACTCATGTACCTGATATTAACACTTTGAGAAGAAAGATAACTGATGCTGTTGCTAATATCACCCACGAAATGCTACAGAGTATATGGCGAGAAACTCAGTACCACTTAAATGTATAAGGGCGACAAATGGCGCATATATTTAAGTATAATGATAGTGTAAGTTATAAACTTTGAGAGTTTGTCTTTTATCTGCTACAAACCACACGGGTCCGACTAATAGTTTCCAGTTAAAAGGAATTTGTAATGGTGGAAAGACTTTATGGACAGCCTGTATGTATTTGATCGTGTACTTGGACTATAAGGCAGAGGCAGAAATAGCCGCTGTACGCAGTTGGAAGTCGCCGCGTTTATCGACACCGGACATGGAGTTTCAGCGGTTGCGCAGCGAGACCTGGCGCCGAAATGAGCAACTCTTAGCATTTTAGGGACTTCCAAGCGTCTCTGTCTACCTGCGACCCTGTGGCATCCTGCTGTTTCTTCACTTCAACCCTTCCTCTTTCAGGTCGAAGTATGCGAAGTGTTTCCCTTCCTTGTCTAACTTTTACCCTTCATTTGCTTTCAACTCAATACAAAATTAAATCATTGTAAGCATTCAATACTTCAGAGATGTAACGTAATATTACATATGCAATGGAAATATGAGGAATTCTGATGGTGAAGACATGGGATGATGAATTATAGAGTACCACGAAGCGGTGCCCTATGTAATAATATGTTACATATTGGTATGTGGAGAAAAAGAAAGATAATAATTCTGGAAGTACTGGATGTTCTCTGGCGTAGCTCTAGTCAGTAGAACCTGGGAACTGTGGATTCATGGTGTGGTATAGAGCGAGGAAATTAACTTTTCGCACAATTGCGAAATAATTGAATTATTTCCAATTTAAAATTATTCAATCTTTTAATTATAATACTTCTCTTGTGGATGATGAGCAATTGTATTCACGTCTTTCACTAAGAAATACTTCCTATTTCCGACTTTCGAACGCACACAAAATATTACATTTTACGTCCTTCACTTCCGACGTTCCAGGATCAAGTAGGACTATTTAAATCCTTCTTAACATGATTATTGATTTTCTGTCCTACGTCGCCATAACTACTAAAGAACTCTCGTTCTGATTGGTCAACACCAATCGTTGCACCACATTTCTTTAAAGTTACATCATCTCATTTACATAATTTACCCATTCACAGCCAACTATACAAATACAGTTTCTTTTTCACACAAACCAGTCATTTTAAAGTAATCCTTTTCAATACACATAAACATTTTCACTTCTGAGGACTAAAACCAAAAACAACGGTTACAGAGATATTCTGAAATATTTGTGTGCACTAATTTCCAACATACTACATGACCCGTAGAGGATAAATATGTATGATTCTGAATACCTACTCCTCAGCCTATCAAATAGCAAAACTCAAGATTTTAATTAATGATTTATATCATTAACCTATATACAACTTTTATATATCGGAGAGAAAGCTATGAAATAGACTGCCAACTGACACTAATCATTGCTAGAATTAGGTAAGATGGTTAGGATTTATTAAGGCAAAGCTGTTTAACACACCCTTTCCAAAATAATATTTTTATTACATCGGCCGAAATTTGGGTCAAATGTAAAGCTTCGTTTACTTTAAAAAGTCTTAGTGGCAGAGAAAGTAACAATCCAAAACTTTGAATGCTGCAAACACGCGTAATGAAAACAAAGTTATGAACTCATACATACTTCAGGACGCAGAGATGGGAAAGACCACAAATAGGGCTGCCGCTACTGTGCAGGTCGATCAAAAAGCAGTTGACAGTATTCATAAATAAAACACAAGGATTTATAACCAGAAGCTTGTCGACGCTTCCCCCAGGGACTCGGAGATGTTTTACACTCTGCATGTTAAGTTCTTTTCCATCCTCAGTGTGCACCGACAGGCTGACGTTTCTGTCAGAAGAGAACTGTTACTTCTGAATAGGAAACAACAACCTGACTGTATAGCGGTTGCTGCAACATTTTTCTGCAGATGTTTACTAGTGAATGCTAAAGACGTTCACTCAAGACATTTCGCTGCATAAAACTTTTTCTCAGGAACAAGCTGAATTTTCTGTTAAAAACAAAGGAAGTTGCAATAATATTAAAAATATATTATTCTAAATTAATCAATAGCAGAAGTTATCTTACACATAATCGTCAATTAGAGATTAGAGTAAAGGGTGTTAAACTGTGATAGTTATGTTTTGTGCCTCATCTGGGAGGTTTATTTCTCGGTCCCATGGAATGGGGAAGGGGGCATTCAGCTTTATGAAGTAACCTGGGGGTAGCAATTCAGGGAAAAGTAGCAGCTTCAGGTACGAGAAACGCATCAACCGGAGGAATAGATCGCTGTGAATTCCTACAAATTTGTAGCAGGTAAAAATATTTGGGAAATGGAGATATGTTAATCCCTACAAATTTGCTGATTGGTAAACCTGTTTATTTGGTAACATGCGTTTAGTTATTCACCCCGATTTACTCACAGTCAATTTTCTGCCGGGACCTATATCACCCTGGAAATTTATAGTATATATATTTTTTTCTTTTATTATTTTGACGATGGACCAAGATAACATGTTTAACCACGCCAGCTAATATTATGGTTGAACATTCCCAAGTCTGTAGAGCTACAAAGTGTGAGGTAAAATATTATCTTATAATTTCGAAATTATCTTAATCATGGTAACCACAGCTTTGTAGGAATTCGCTTAACTTCTAATTTTGTAGGAATTCACATATTTAAGCTCGACTTCGTAGGAGTTCACATTCCCGGGAGGGACTGGGGTTGCTAATCATGTCAACAATGGTACTGCACCCTATTCATGACGCCTGATGTTGGTAGAGATGCGCGACGCAGCGGTAGGGCAGTGGCATTCACTTTATTTTGATCTCAAGGCGTGTACAGCCCAACGTGTTGTATTATCGGTTTAGGTAGCTTAGTTGGTTAAGCGCTGGTCTACTTGTCCCAAAGTCATGGATTCAAATCCGACCCAAACCAATGGTTTTAAATGTGTCTAAAATTGACACGCCCATGTCAATTGATCTATCAGCATGTAAAGGAACGCCTACGAACGAAATTCTGGCACACTTTGAGGTACTGATATGATCCTAGTAATTGACAGTCGTTAACAAACAAAATATTTAAATTGTCCTCCTAATTGTCTTTCCTTCATGGTTTTCTTAGTTTCATTCTTCCATGTTACTGAGGCCCCTTTAATTTTTGTCCTTTAGATGGCAACTACTCAAAAGAAAATTATGCCCCATATGCATTATATGTCCATTACAATTAACTGAATATTATACTTCAACGTCGATTTTCTAAACATCTTGTTTTCTCATTCCTAATTTAATATCTTCTAGATATACAAGCTGAGTGCCCAGCCCGCCTCGGTAGCGTGGTAGTAACGTGTCTGCCTCATGCTCAAGAGGTCCCGAGTTCGAATCTCAGTCTGGGTGAGTTACCTAGATAAGGTTTTTTCCGGGGGTTTCCCTTATCCTGAAAGACGAATGTCGGGTAACTCTAATCTCTATGGACCCTGGGCTCATTTGAGCATCATTTCACCCATTCCATTCATAGTCCGATATTACTTAACGATGGAGGACGTAAATTACAAAACAGAAAGAAAGATGCTGAGTGCCAGCAATGATACACTTCAAAAGTCAAAACTTATGTCGATATTTTTGAATTCCTATATCTATTTCTCAATAGAGTCGAAATTTGTGTTTTTATGTCTCTTGTTATCTATTTGTCTTACAAATATCATTCAAACCTAAGGTAGCAGCTTTCCCTTTCCTTATTCGTTGTTTAAATTCAGTAACATTCCTTCGATAATTTGTAATTTTAACACCTAGTTAATTGTATTCGTCACAATAATTAGTCCTTGTCTTTAGGTTTACAGACTTATTTCTCTCCTTCTCCTTCCACAAGTAATATGCTATACAATGACGTTTTTTTTTCAAAATTAAACGCTAATAAAAAATTTTATAATCTTCAATAACTTCCCTGTATATATGCACTAAATCATATTTTTGTTATTCATATCAATAAGCTAATTTTATGCAAAAGGTACATGATAGTATTTCCAGTACTTCGCCCATGCAAATATTTTTCATTTTCCAATTATATAATATTTGTTCCAAATAAATTTTGAATAATGTTGGGGACAAATAATATCCCTTTAGTTACAGCTTAACCTGCAGATCATCTTGTTTATTTTTAACTTTGTTCAAGAATATATTATCTTTTAAATATTCCCAAAGTTATATTCTGCGCAAATTAATTACAGGCCTTTTCTAAATCGACATATAAAATGTGCAATATCTTTATTGTATCTTATATATCAATCATTTTACTTAAAATAATTAAAGCCTAAGATAAATCTTCATGTTCGAAATCCGCATGGTCTTTTCTGCTTCTCTAGTGTTATATACATTTTCTAATCCTTGTTTCAAAACTCTTCCACATACCCTATTTATGATTTAAGTAATAGTAACACCTCTTCAATTTTTAATTTCTCTACTACATTTAGGTAGTAGTATTGCATTCCACCTAAAAATTTTACATCGAGGTTTCACCTGTGTATGTGTGTGTCTGTGAATGGTACTACTCAAAAATTCGTTAAGTTCCAAACTTGTTCGGCATCTTCCAAGAATGTGAGAGATGATTTTCAAGAAATTCCCCACCAGAAACTACTCTTTAGATGGAACGTTTTTCTAATATTTTAATTTCCTATAAAACAGCTCTAACAATTTAATATAGTTATTTTACTTATATGTTTAAAATATTTTAATGACAAATGAAGTTTATATCTTGAATTTTCTGAGAATGTGATCAGAAGTCCTTTCATTCTAAATCACCTTTTCATAAGCCGGAAACCAAAGAGAAGCTAAAACCTTACTACATAAAAATGTAGATTACATTAAAACACTGTTTATGTCTGATTTTTCTTTTTTTATGTGGTGCGAACTATTTAGGAGATATTCCTTGTTAGGTGTCCGAATTAACAAATTATTCTTTTCTCAAATGGAAACTTGTTATTCAGTTTTTATTCCCTGGCTATGCAAAGAAAACAGAATTTCCGACCTTCACATAGGACCACCTTTAAAAAAATTGACTATCGCTTAGAACCTATTGTATTCCTATATTCCTTTTGCACCTTCTAGCAAAAATAGGAAATAGGAAATATTAGGAAATATAATTAGGAAATATAATTAGGAAATATAATTAAACGTCAGGTTAGACAGAAGCCAGCATGACAAAACTCTTCTGGTGATGTTTGTCATATGTGGGGCGAGGTGACATTTCCTCTCCAGAAACGTCGACTTACTCCAATCATAAAGACAACATATCATTATTTTGGGATGTAGTTAGGAAATGTGGACAAGTCCTGCGCATCGAGTACAAACTTCAATATATGTACTATGAACCTACGTGGATGGTGAAACAAAGTAGTTACTCAATGCCTTCCCAATTTTTTGGAGAGAATTTTCAAATTATAAAGGCGAATGTTAGTTTTGCATAATACCTCCCCTCCAGCATGAGATCAACAAAAAAAGAAGTGGAGTGTAGGACACGCCAATATTTCACCAGTTATTTTGTCAGTAACACCTACAGATAGGTCTGTCTAGTGCACTCACTAGTCAGCTATAGACAAAGACTGTGGAACGAAGAAATTACCTAATCCTTCATCTTCAAAGGATTCTGATCTTGTGCCCGAAATTGAACTAACCAGTGAGCCATAAATGTTTGGTCAGGCTGAACTAAGCGATTTAATTAGAGGCCTATCTAAAGACAAATCGAAGCTTCTGGCAACAAAGCTTCTATATCACGTCTCACGCTTAGAAGACAGTACAGGTCTTATGGGGCACCCTGTTGCCACATGTACCATACGTACAATCGCAGCTTCGGCTTCGACAGCCACCGGTCTGTCGGTTTAATATTGTACTGTAAATGATACATTAATACGAAACTATCTACCCGGTAGCCTTAGCTGTTTCTTTCACTGCCTTGTTGATACTCATTTTACTTGAAAAGTAACATAAGACATTCAATACTAACGTATGGTCCTTGCCTACTTTACCAATATTTCGTCTCTTCATAGCTTCCCTTTCCATACGTGTAAGTATTTAAAAATACTGTTAAATAGCTTCACGTAGCACTTCACAATCTTGCTCACGCTATAAACATACTCACAGGAACTCTTTTTGCAAGAGACACATACGACGAATGCAAGAAGTTACAGGATTGCGGTTTCTTTTAAAAATTGCTTTCAGCCCTCCTTTACATTTCTCTCGCTTTGTCCCCATGTAAACAAAAATTTTCTCGCTGCCTACATTTTCCAATGCGTATGTATAAAATTTTCCGAAACTGCTTAATATAAAAAATTATAACACTCGTCTGATTTAAGATGAAGTCAAACTTGGCAGTCAAACTGTAGTCTTCTTTACCTGAGAAAATAAACTGTTGTAGTATTATAGTGGTAAGCTTTTTGCTTACCACGTGATGAACATACAAATAGTAAATATCGGACTTTTACCGAAAAACAAGCATTTTCGAAAAATTTGTGCCCATAGAAAATACAAAGCGAATGTAAAAATGACATAATTTGATAGAGAAAATATTCTGCATAAGACAGTGTGTTCAAACCTGCAAATTATTATAAATGATTATTTATAACATGTTATTAGCAAGGGTAGAAAAGGACAAAGCTACTGAGAATTCGCGACAGACATCCCATTTACTTCCTTATTGTCATTTTAAATTGAGACAAGCTATACAACCTAAGGTCAAAGTATCTGTGTACAGGACTCGGCAAAAATATTTAAACTAATACCTCAGAAAGGAAAATATTCTTCTTGCCTGTTGTAACATGAGTAATTTGATGATACATTTACATCTGGAGTACAATCCAAAGGACTGGAGAATATTCATAAGCTCTTCAAAGCTAAGTTACGCGGATAGGGCTAAGCTTTACACGTATCTACTTGTGAAGTAACTAAGGGGACACATCTCACCCGGCAGTAATTTATTGTGGTCTACCAACCCTAAGGGGAACGAATGAGACAAAAGGAGACCACAGGCTGGTAGAGGGTGGAACCAGCGAAGCCGCGAAGACACATAGAAGTTCCTAACAGTTGGCTAATTGTCACCGGCGCACCACAAGCTTATCACCATCCAGAGAGAGGGCAATGAAGGAACTTCAGTGGCCTGGTTACTGTTTGCCCAACACAAGAAGGCAAGTGGGGAATGAAGGGAAGAGGAACTTTCACTGTTTATCTGCTCTGTTAGGGGATCTATTTACTACGAAATGAATAAATGAGAGTGCATATTAGTCATCCATGCTGCCAGATCTAATGGACTTCTCAGTAACTGCAATGATAGATATTATGTGACAATCTGTGTATTTTATATGAACCGAGCATCTAATCTCTGTTTCATATAACCTTGCCCCGCTGACATGTATCACTCCGCGTGCAACTACCTTCCCCCTCATCCTAATTGGCTAATGCTTTCGCGCCATATAACATATGTGGTGCCTACCCGTCACATTTAAAACTGCAGTAAACATCATAATAACTGTCAGGAAGATAGATAAAGTCATACAAATAAAGTATGAAGGCGTGCAAAAATAATGAAATTTATAATGAAACTGAGCAAGTTGAAACTGAATGAATGAGCAATGAAACTGAAACAAGTTTATAATGAAAGGCCTTCGGCCTTTTCCACTGGGATTTTTTAAAACCAGCATACATACCTTGCAAAAATGCTTGTCTTTCAGTCTTAAAAGTAGTGTCACGCCATACTTGTCGTGTGTCCTTCATTCACCCAAGTCTCGTCAAGGTAGTATATTTTGCGATTTGTATCTCGGTACAATCTGATTGTTCTTAAATAACGTCTTCGCCACACAGCAATATCGCCCCTGGAGTGGTAAGCTTTCCTGTTGTCTCAATTTCAGGTCGCGATGTTCCTACGGATCTAACACTCACACTACAGGAGCACAGCTGTTTGACTTCTCTCACTGACAAAGACGGATTCTTCTCTGTGAGTGTATTACACACATGCACCACAATTATTTTTTCGCAGCTTTGTAAAGGTTTTCCCTTGCGATGCTTCAGCGAAAAACTGGCGGTAGACTCTGCCATTATACATATGAGTACACGCGCAATAAACGATCAATAAAATAATTTAGCTCCCGCATTCGGCACAACACACCTTCGAATGGAGATATATGACTAATCCAGTTCAAAACAAGGTCAGTGATGAAAGTCATATAAACAAATATGTCATCACTAGCGCTAAATCACGTGCTATCGTGCCATGTGCTTGAGAGCAAAGGAACCTCCTCTTTACTTCGTTTAAGAATTAACCTACATTTAGATAAATCAACCATGTTGCGTAATATCTTTAATTAAAACAGTTACAAAAATATAAATTTTACAATTCTCTTCCAACATATAAAGATATATCACCTTGTTAAATAACGAACTAGTTTTTACCGCACAACAGTCTATACTGCAATAGCAGCCAGTGAGAGGTGATAAGATCACGTGACCGTTAAGAGATACGGGGCAAGCTTATGTGAAACAAGGATTAGGAAGGCGAGCATAATCACAGCAAAAATGATTACGTTACACATTCCTCTGCCCTGCCTTCTCTAGGGGTAAGACAGTACGAACTTAAAGGGGGACAATAGGAAGATTTATGGAGTGCAAGCATCTGTGCCATCTCTCCGCATCCGACAAACTACCGCTCTGATGATCAAAGCTGACAAGGCAGTAAAATGAGAAAGGAAAGGAAACCATGGAGTAGAGAATCCATCCCAGTATTTACCTAGTGTTAACGGGGGGGGGGGGGGGGGGGGGAAAGCTCGAGTCATTGTGGTCGGTCGAGCGAACTACACATTGTGAGTCGCACACCTTGCTTGCTCTCTATCAGATCTATTTGTACGTGTTAACTGCAATTAGAAATATCTTCTCCGATCGTGATGACTTGGAATGAGGTGCTGCAGTTACAAGAATACTCTCGTTTATTCTGCCAAGATGCATTACAAGGCCGAATCTTCATAAAAGCACAGCTCAAGAACCGGGCATTTAAAATTATATGCCAGCTGTGAATTGAACCAGTCGCTCTCATCTGATCAGGACTGAAGCCAATGTCGTCTGGCAAAGTTATGCACCGGTTATACTAGTAATGAGCACAAAACATGAGGAAGGCACTGTCTTTTAAATAAATCGCCATGACATCATCCACTGCATCTGTGAAAACATTTCTTGTCCGTTTCGAACACACGTTTTCATTTGGCTTGCAAAAGAACCATTCGGTGTAATATATGACGACATAAAAAGCTACTTTGCGCTTTTTGAACCATTATATTTCTTATATATGAGCAATTCTAGATTTACGCGAAACAAAGTCAAAAACATTTTGTCTTCTTTGTGACACAGTGATCTTTTCCCACAAGCTTATGATTTATTCGGAATGCAAAACTCGTTTAATTTGCCCTTTCATTAAGGAAGAGTTCCATTAGCTTTAACCAGTTGTGTGATGTGCTACGTTCATATAATTTACTCTTATCAGCCATCCTTTATTTTTAGCTTCTACAAACTGCTCATACAAATAGCTTTTTTTCTCTTGTGTTAAGATAAACCTTTATAGAAATAATTTTACTACACATTCCGTTATAGTGCAAGGGGGGAACAGAGCAAAACAAATCGATAGATGTCAAAAGGTAGGGCACTATATACTCTCCTTGTCTGTTTGGGTGGCTCAAGTGGCTAGGTGCTGGTGCACTGAGTCCAAGGTAGCGGGTTCAAACCCAGTCCAGACCAATGGTTTTAAGTTTGCTTAAAATATGCTCCATGTCAGCACATTTGCTAGCATGTAAAAGACTCCTGCATATGAAATTCTGGGATACTGATGGCGCTGATATTCTCCTGGCAAATGACAGCATCGTTAAACAAAATATGCTGAGTGGGAACTGGTCCGGGACTTAAAATCTTAATTTTCCGAGTCACCTAATCAATTCGCCCAGAGCCGCGGCTGGCTCAAAACAATTTGATAAACAGCAGCACAATATAATAATAATAATAATAATAATAATAATAATAATAATAATAATAATAATAATAATAATAATAATAATAATAATAATAATAATAATAATAATAATAATAATAATAATAATAATAATAATAATAATAATAATAATAATAATAATAATAATAATAATAATAATAATAATAATAATAATAATAATAATAATAATAATAATAATAATAATAATAATAATAATAATAATAATAATAATAATAATAATAATAATAATAATAATAATAATAATAATAATAATAATAATAATAATAATAATAATAATAATAATAATAATAATAATAATAATAATAATAATAATAATAATAATATTTGACAACTTCATGTGGTAACGTCTATGGCCCGCATTCGATAAGTAACAGATTTGATTCTTGCGGCCGACCTTCTTGATCTTGGGTTTTTTCGGGGGTTTTCTTGCGCCACTAAGGGAATTCTTGGAGTTTATTTACCTTACATCCTCCGTTGCAATTCCTTTTATTTCATTCTCTCCATCCGGTCCTTCCAGGCAGCAAGAGTCAGCTAAGTCACCAGTGAGCTACGCTATTGTGCTTGCCACTCTGGAAATACGGTGCTCGCTGAGGCAGGCGCTTTGGTGGCCGGCCGCCCTTTCAGGGGGCTGATTGATCAGCCGTACCAGGGTAGACACGGGCTCCGTATGGCGTCCTGGAACACCGTTGGACTGAAAAACCGCACCTCTTGTGCCGCCTGTGATAAGTTCTGGCCACCTGTAGGGTATTCTCATCTCATCCTTCCTCCTGAAGTCTGATGGACTGAAGTGCTCGAATCCTCGCCATGATAGGCATATCTATTATAAATTATTTTCATTATCTCTGAACTTAAACCCCAAGTTGTCTACATGCAAGTGACAAACCCTAAGTAATTTGCAACCTTAGGAGCCAGATGTTCTAAATGAGGTTTAAACATAAAGATATTTATCTAGAATTATACCCAATAATTGAATGTGTTGACAAATATGTCTTAATCATTCTTTTTAAAGTTTTATGTCTGTATGTCTTTTTATTATAGCTGGCACTTTCTATGACTTGAAAGGGTTAAAATGTAATTTATTTTCTTATCCCATCTGCATAAGCAATGACTGCTATTATGTTCATGACAAATTAAATCCATATCTTGAACGTTCAGGGAGAACCCTCGGATTGTTTTACCTTATTTCTGGATGACTTGCAGGATTGGACTGTGCTACGGAGAGGATTCGGCTATGGAGGTGCTACGGAGGTCCAAACTTGGTCCATTGTGCCTATGCCTCCAAGTGGGACACCCCCGGGAGGAAGGATGAGGCGAGAGGAGGCAGAGGGCCGCCGTCCCAAGGAGTCATGATAATACAGAAAGCAGTGTCCCTACATTATGGTAGTGAACCTTAAGGGAATATAAAAAAAATTCTACACAAGACATGCAGAACTTATAAAATATAACAATTAATGTGAAATTATGGGTAATCAACTGCTTCTGGTATACATAGTTGCTGTTGATTTGAATTTTCCAAAACTTACACGTTTTTCAAATGTTCGCTTTTATTTTCCATCTATAGTCTTGTATACAAGTTATTTGATACCAATATTTCACTAGAAATACGTGTTTTGAGGCCCATGAAACCAAAAATATAATTTTAGAAAACGGTTCATCTGTGTGTGTAGACGCGCTTCTAAAATTTTCAAAAGAGTCTTCACACCTCATGCTACTGTTATACATTGTTAGACGCAGTCGAACCCTGTTGAATAAAATGGGATCTGCAGTCAAAATACCCCTCATAAATCTGGAATGAAAGAATGGCAATGTTTATCACTCATTTCAAGCAACATATCGTTTGAACATTTTCTGTATTTTGCAGCAAATATACACAGAACATTTTTCGAAAAGTTTCATTTTCTCAGAAATGGTTCTAAGATTACGATTAAATACCATATTTTTCACAGCAAATTAAAGGCGAATTTTAAACTTTCTGGGAATAGCTCCTGAAGTCCTCTTCTTTCTGGGTGACTTCTGCTGACGGAAAAACCTGTATACAGAAAACCAAAATATATAAAAAATAAATAATCTTGTTTTTTTAATTTACGTTCTCCAACGTTAAGTCATTTCGGACGATGAATGAGATGGATGAAATGATGCTCAAATGAGTCCGAGGTCCATGAAGCTTAGACTTATCTGACATACGTCTATCAGGATAAGGGAAAACCTCGAAAGAACCTTATCCGTGTAACTCAACCTAACCGAGATTCGAACTCGGGACCTCTTGAACGTGAGGCAGACACGCTACCATCTACGCTACCGAGGCGGGCGATCCCGTTAAAGCACACATTTTTTAAGATGTTCATTTTTTAGATATTCCTTGTTATTTGTGTGAATTGTCCAATACTCGTATTTATACTCTCCTAAATGGAAAGTCGTTATTTTTATGTTCTGAATCTGCAAAGAGAATGGAATTTCAAAGCCGTCACATAGCAACTAGATCTTAAAACATTACTATCGCCTAAGTCTCAGTTTTCTCTGATTCCTACTGTACCTACAGGAAAATCTTAATATGTATGAAAGTCAGCGTATGTACGATTGTGTGTGTGTGCGTGTGTGTGTGTGTGTGTGCGCGCGCGCGCGCGTGTGTGTGTGTGTGTGTGTGTGTGTGTGTGTGTGTGTGTGTGTGTGTGTGTGTGTGTTCCTTATACGCTTCTACACCGTTGCACTTATCTGGACAAACGTGAAACAGATAACCTTTGACATTAAGCAACAATTACTCTCTAGCTTAAATTCAAAGTTTACTCTATCTCACACAATTAATTATTAATGTTATGTAATTCCTGCAAAACCTCGCATCGCCATCTATATATTTGTTCTACAATAATCGAACCGTAATACCTCAACATTCCCCATATAGGAATAAATGGACACGTAGAGTCAGAATGAAAAATTCAGGGCCATAGCCCGCATTTGAACCATAGATCTCCCGGTCTCTTAACCACTGAGCTGGAAGTTCCCTGTTTCAAATCCTGGCTATGGCAGTGAATTTTTCAGTCTGACGTCACCTATGCAAATCTTGCCGTACATACGGCTAGTGTGGAAGAACAATTAATAACAATTTATTTTATAGTGGTAGCTATGAGCCTGGGACTTATGTACTTACAGCCAGGGGCGGCGGTTCTCCCTTTATGCCTTTGAATCACCAGTCCCCTACTTGTTTTTGAATAACTTAAATGGTTATGTTTTATCTTCTATCATTTAATTTTCATTTATAAACGTTGTCTAAATTATATTTTGTATTGTAACCGCTCTCTTGGCACCCACGCGTCGATAATACAGCTAGATTACTTCCCACTACTGTCCGGCCGTTGTATCTCCGGCTCTGACGTTTTGCGACTGTAAAAGGTGGAAGGGGAAACCTAATAGTACCGACATATAGTAATGAGCAATTGAAAACATATCCTCAAAATTATCTTTAGAATGAAAATATGGGACTATATTAACTTTAAAACACTGAAATACAATTTACAATTTCATCATAATACAAGATATTTATTACAATACCACTCTATTCGAATATTTCATTCACACTTCACACACACATACTAACTGCATCTGTTGGTAGTACTGGGAGTCTCTACATCCGGTGTCATGTCAGGAAGTTAAAACTGTCTGCTAGCGCCAATCAGCATTGTCGCTGGTAGGTGTGGCTCCCGAACCCAACACCGTGTTGCCAGCTTAAATTTATTTGAGCCACGTGGCCCAATAGCGGCTTGCGCTGGTGAACTTTCTTTGGTATATTTTTCGTGCGTGAATTCCGATGTTTAGTGTTCGTAAGTCCTATTATTATCGCTATTATAATAATATGGCTACTGGTTCGTGAAACATGCAAATACATGAAATATTTAAAATACGCATTGTTCCTCTGCTTGAAATTCCCGCTAAAGAACTGGCAACAGCCCGCTTCCCCCTCTCGAGAAATGTCAGAGCCGGAGATAGAGCGGCCGAACTGTAGTGATTCGTTACTAAATAGCCAAGGTGACCGTAACATATGCGGCGAGAGAGGAGAAGTTGGAGGAGTAAAATGTATTGCTGGTTACCATGGCTACGAATTCGATTCACAGAAGCCGTGTATTCCGCACCAACTCGTGTTGCCAACACAATACAGGATTTTCTTCCTACTTTTTCGTTTATTTCAAAAGAAATATATTGGCATAACCTTCCTTCTCTTCTGTCTCCTTCCAACTCAATTCAGCGAAATTATCGCTCCTTTTACATGATGCAACATGCCATGTGAATCGTCTGTTCCCTGAGTACAGTAGAATGTAAAGTACTGTGACGCTGTCATAAGTAAATCATTAGATGTAGGATTCTGTACAAACATGATTCACAATACAACAGACGCTTTAAACAGAGAGAGAAACAATAAATCTTTCAATCAGTTTATTAAATCAACTTCATTTAAAGTAAAAGCCCCTTCTGAAATACGAAATCTGTCCTTAGATCAGTACCAAAAATAAAACTTGGACTCCCTATTTTATGAAATACTGTATAATATAATGACTGAAATTAATTAACAATTTGAAGACATGGAAAATTTACAATTTCTAAAGCTTGCTGACAGTTCAAAATTTCAACAGTACTCCAAAATATTTCCCTTCGGAGCTTTGAATAATTTAAAGCTGTGCTACCCAAAACAGTTTTCGTATACGGAAAGACTAAGGAAAGAACTTACATTAATTTACCAAGATAAGGCTAATGAAGGAGTTAATCTTCAAGCATTATTGAAGTATTTAAACGATAATAATATAGATGACGTCTTTACTGATGCATACAAACTGTTTAGCCTGGTTCTTACAATACCATCAACTAGTTGTTCTGCAGAACAAAGTTTTTCGGGCTTAAAGAAAATTATCTGCGAAACAGCTTTGGCAATCGCAGATTAACATCGTTGGCTACTGTTTCCATTCACAAATGTGAAATGTGTAGTGCTTAACGCCCGCTTTTACTACATACGGCACCGCAGGCGATGACACTGATGATACATGAGATGAAGAATCTATGATGTCTTCGTAGAAGGGCCGAGTTTTCATCAGTTCACTGAGTACGTCCTTGTGAATGGAAACCACAAAGTGAGATTTGTGGTGGACAACACGGCGCTGCTTCGGGTTTTCTCCGGGATCTCAGATTTTCCCCACCATCTCATTCCACCGGTGCAGATAGGATGCACGTTGACTGTTTCGAAGATCCTGGTCGGGAAGCCAGATGTAACAGGGTTACTTCGCTCTAGTTTATGTTGTTTCTTGATGAATGAGTTTGACTAAATAAGAGTCATGAGATCTCTTATTTTTAGGTGTGGTTTCTAGTGACATAAATAAACTTTTAGATAAGTCCGATTTCGTAATATATAATTTAATTGTATCATCTGAATTACATTTTACTCGAACTTTCTTTCTTAATCAATCACTGCAGGTTACCTCCAACACATCGATAAACCCTTACTTTTTTTAATAAATCATTTTCGTTTATTACATAAAATTGCTCACTTCTGCACGTCCCTCATCACTAACAAGATTACAGAATATTTTCTTTCTGAATATTATTCATTTTCCGTTACAAAACTTTTATATTCACCGCGATATTTTTCCATCCTCACGAAACAAGATTGCAGAACATATATCTATCTGAAGATTATTGATTTTCCGTTACTATCCTTACTCCTATATTAATTTTATGATTGGCCGATTTACTGCTACGTCACCACATTACGTAATACAATTATTTCTACGGCCAATCACAAAATTACACATATTTTTACACATTCAAACTGAAAATATTTCGTGTTTCCACATCAAGCAAGATTATTGATTTTCTTCTTTTTTCAACCATTTATCATTTTATATTGTCATTACATGGCCTACTAACACTCAGATCAGAAAACAAGAATTTCCAACTGGATATTCATATAAAAAGTTCTAACTAAAACATATCGTTACAATATATAAGCAGTAAAGTGAGTCTTATTTTAATTAACTAACAAGTAAAGCAGTAAACAGTAGCGCCTTTCTTTTGTTTTTTGTTTTTATTGCGGTATTGTAAATTTTGTTTTCTGTTTTCTCCCTCGTTCGAAGTTTAACAGCCACTTAATATCGTCCCTATTACGAATTCGTACGCGTTCATTAGCCTACTTTAAAATTGTCGCATTGATCGTATGACAGTAATAATGATTTTGCGAACTTAGGTTAGCCGATTTTGCGAGTCACCTAATCAATTTGCCCAGAGCCGCGCCTCCTAACAGCTTAGCAATTCGTCAGAAAATGTATATATTCTCATTGTAGTAGTTTATCGGGAAAAATACGAGTCAGAGAATTCTATAACATGTTGGCATGTTGCTACGGTAGCTCAATGGTTAAGATCAACCGGTCGCAGACCGACCGACCGAAGTGCTGGCTGGCTGTATAAAGCCAGAAGGTTTTTGCTGCGTGCCCACCCATTAAGGGTTTTACCGCAGGTAAGAATTTTCTTTTAGGAATTTTGTAGGATGGGTTGTGGCTTTTCAGGTATAAATTTTTCGAGGTTACAAATTTTATGTACCTCAGGTTGTGGGAATGGATGCAAAACCTTGCACCCTGATCTTCTAATTTTAAAATTTATGATTAGGTTGAAAATGTTGATGCCAAACAGTTTAGAAGAATTATGTGGAGCTCAGCTTTAGCTGCTGTTAGGATTAGCTCCTGGGTTATCTCGGATGATCAACTGGACGCAGACGGGGAGATCCGTGGTTCAAATCCTGGCTATGACATTGAAATTTTCAGTCTGGCTCTACCCATCCAAACCCTACACTACACACGAAGAGCAATTAATTAACGAATAACAATTAATTTCATATGAATAATTGCTTAGGTTTTTCACAGCTTCACAAAATAACAAAGAAACAGCGAATTCATTTAATATTCGTTGATCTCTCTGACATCGACCACGGAGTAATTTAACAGACAAATTTGATCTTGCTTTTATTATGATGTTCTTGTGTTTTCTTGGTAATTTTACGTATGGTGGTTACTCAGAACAAGCAGGTTGTGTTGACATTGCTTAAACTACTGTTAGTTCTTTGCAGTGATACTTTCTGTGTAAATAACGAGTAGATAACCCGAATACGACAAAGCAGAAGTCACTCAGCTACATAAAAGAAACCATCATTACAAACTGTGGTATTTGAGGTTATTAACTGTCTTTTTCACAGTATATACACGGGCTTTTTACTATCTTCGTAATGCCCTTTAAGTTAAACTTAACTCTTTAAGTGCATTGTGTAATATTTTGAAATTCCTCCAAAGAAATACAAGGCTATTGAAGAAGTACAACCCAAGTCTAAAAATTCTAGGAACAAACCCTCAAATTGCAGACAACGCGAAGTATTCCTTGACATTAACCATATTTGTATATTTTTTTATATTGGCAACAGTGTTTGCGCTATTGGCAAGAAGTCTTATAGAAGCCTCATACAATTTTTAGGTCTTATGGTGTGAGCCATTGCTCATGGTGACAGTTACACGGGGAGTAATAATAACTGTATTCTCAAATATCATTTTGTCTGAGAGATGTTTTCTTGCATCTCTTTTTGACACGTATTTGTAACAGTGATTCTCCTGTTATATCTGAATAGGAAAACTGCAACTATTTGTATTTTCTTTGAGAGACAGAAGTAGCTTTGCTCTGTATCTCGAAACAAAAGACGAAGATGCCTTAATAGGGGGAGGAGGATTTAAATTTCTAAGCCAAGCTTTCTACGTGGGTGGGTCAAAAAGTAATGCCTAGTATTGTTTTTCTCTTTTAATTGCCAAGAAAATTGAATCCAATTTGCATAGCTTGAAAACTATAACATTGATGATTAATTTGTCACTATTCAATATAATCTCCGTCCTTTTCCACAGTTTTGGTACACGTTTTAACTAGGGCCTGTAATCCAGTGGGGTAAAACACATGGTTTTGCTTCCTAAGCCACTGACGCACGGACGCTTTCACAGCCTCCTCATCATAAAAATGAATCCCACGATGAGCTTCCTTTAGTGACCCGAACCGATGGAAGTCTGATGGTGCCAAGTCAGGGCTGTATGGGGGTTGAGGTAAGACTTGCCATCCCAATTTCTCAATTACTGCAGTGGTGTAACGGCTGGTATGTGGTCTTGCATTTTCATGGAAAAGAAGAACATCCGCCACAGTTTTTGATGGGTGAACTCGGCAAAGACGTGCTTTCAGCTTTCTGAGAGTTCTGACGTATTGAACAGAATTTATTGTGCATCCCTGCTCCAAAAAAGCAATCATAAGCATACCCTCTGCATCCCAAAACACTGTCGCCGTAACTTTCCCTGCTGACCGCTGAGTTTTGAATTTTTTTTCTTTGGTGACGTTGTGTGATGCCATTCCATTGACTGCCTCTTTGATTCAGGTTCAAAAAAAATGAACCCACGTTTCGTCTGCAGTAACATTTGTTTTCCAGAAACTTCTCTCCCTCCGAATTGTAGCGCTGCAAGTGTTCGGAGGCTATTGTTTTCCTTGTTTCTTTGTTTTGGACGGTTAACATTCTTGGTACCCAACGTGAACAAATTTTTGAGTAACCCAGTTGTTGAATAATCGTCATCACACTGTCTTTACTGAGGGAGGTAATGCGACACAATTCACCTGTTGTTACCCGGCGATCACCATGAATGATGTCATCGACTCGCTGAATGTTGCATGGAGTCATTGCA
Organism: Mantis religiosa; assembly: GCA_030765055.1. Classification (NCBI taxonomy): domain Eukaryota; kingdom Metazoa; phylum Arthropoda; class Insecta; order Mantodea; family Mantidae; genus Mantis; species Mantis religiosa. Next base: position 63,546,679 of record CM060955.1, on the reverse strand, counting down.
GTCACCGGCCTGCCGCTTCGCTTTTCATCTGCCAATGGTGTTTGCCCTTCAGCTTCGTTACAGCGACGAACCCATCGTCTAACAGTGCTGAAATCTACCGTTGCATCACCATACACATTTTTTAGCCTTTCGTGAATGCGAATTGGCGTTTCACCCACTACAGTCAAAAATTCAATCACAGAACGCTAATACGAATGTCGATGTCAGCCATTTTGCAAGAGGATGCAGTGCTGCCACCTGTTGACTTAGGAAGCTACTGCAAGCGATTGGAGAAGGTTTGAGGAATTGCACCAAATTAAAAGTTTTCACATATCTTACTTATTTAAGGGGAAAAAATAGGAGGCATTACTTTTTTACCCATCCTCGTAGGATTAGGGAAAAAGATGTAGAGGAAATGGATTTAGAGGAATTATTTTCTAACGATGCCGATTGTGATCTTTCCTTTTCTTCTGAAAAAAAGAAATCCCTATTTTTTTCTCTGTTGTACAGGGGTTTGTTGCATCTGATTGGTTTTCCTATGAATACGACCAACCTAGTTACGTCATTTCTCTCTACTCCTGATGTTTACAGAGGAAAAATGAATTTCGTTGACAATCAAAAACCAGGCGGGTCTCTCGTGATAATATAATCTTGGAAATACAGTATTTGTTAGTAATTTAGGACATTAAGATGGAAGATATTTGGTCTTAACTTTTTATAATAAAATAACAGCTTATTGTGAAATGGATAGATTTGAAATTTGAACAGTATAGAAATAAGATCGAAGTTCATAATTACAGTATTAACAAATATACTGAATATGAAATAAGAGCACTTACAGCTCTTTGTATGATACCTTCCATCTGTAAGACTGTAAATATTCTTTGGGAAGTTTTGAACCTTTGTTTTCATTTGATATGGTGGACGCACCAAGGCAACCGCAAACTAAGATTTGTGGTGGAAAACACGACGCTGGGGCGGGTTTTCTCCGTGATTTCCGGTTTCCCCCGCCATCAATCCACCAATTGCTCCATCATCGCATTTCCTAACATTAATCTCTTCCTCATACAATCATCCATTTCCTTTACCCTCATATCAGGCTTCGGACTGATCACCCTTCCTGATTCTCTATCACATCCAACGCTTTTGTTCCTCAGACCCGACCTCAAGGGACAGAGCATCCCCTGACCCCGGGATAAGTGATACCTATACTAGGGATAAGGAAAATAAGAAGATATGGTGGGTGATATTTGGAACAAGTTTTACAATTTTTAAAAAAGTGGATATACTTATTTTAAATATATTTTGGTGATTAAAAGCCTCGATAGTAAGGTGACTGCAGGGCGATGTAGTAGCTGAATGAAAACGTAATGATGCAGGATAATGCGATGAGCATTACGCACATTTTTGTAAAAACTTCTTTAGATCGGCAATATTTGGGCTCCGTACCTTAGATGCGTGAGTTCTGAGACGTTTATGTCTGAAATGCTTCAGAAAAATAAGCGTTTAATAGCTGATGAACTATAACGTTTGAGAATCTGAAGTTTATATCTGACATTTCTTTACACAATTTTTGTAGTTTTTCTAAGGTCCCACTGTACATGAGTATTCATTAAAGTAATACGCTTAACTGTTGGAATCTTTGCTTACTGGGGATGTTTAGTGAAATATGATTCACTTTCTTCGCTGTAGTTAGTAAATAAATGCATTACTTTGCTATAAAGAGAAATATTGCATGGATTTTGCATTATCGTGTCTATAGATACATATTTACAAATAAGTAATAATTGAGGACCAACTGAAATATGTGTAATTACGATTTGATTATTGTTATTATTATTCTACTATTATACACCGTTTACGCTTACAAACACAAAATAACTCGGACAAACAGGAATAAGGTGAATATACAGGCACAAAATGAAACGCAATATTCCATCAGTGCAAGGTTATGACATTAAACGCTGCGGCTTCACTGCGCAGTATTTGGAGCCGGGCATTATCATTACGTGCTATGCAACGTGAGATAAATCACTCTACTACATTAAAAGCTTTGTTTTATATGGCGCTCGTTACGCCGAATCATTTGTTTTATGCGTGCATTGTTGTATACCAATGAACAATGCAGGGCACTCGTACATGAGATTGCCTCGCTTTCTTGGATTATGGGATAACAAAACGCATTTGCCGCAGTAGCTGCTCTTTTGTTGATGTATGGAAATCACAGCTTAGGAAGCCTCACACCGCAGCATAGGGACTTTTAACAAATTTCCTTCACGGATGTTTATTGCTGATTTTCACCTCGTGTTTACAGGCCTTGTTTCTCTAGCCATTGTAATCAATCACATTTTTTTTTTTTTTTTTTTTTTTTTTTTTTTTTTTTTTTTTACTGCCTCCCCAAGATAGAAGAATGACTGTATTCGAACTTAAAAGTTTATTGCCGCTATTTCACCAGGAATAAACACCTAGAGTCCTTGATTTAAAATGTGCAAATGTACCATTTGAAGCTCTAATACATAAATAAAGTTAATGCACCTGACTTGACACTCTTTGCTTTTTCTACTACCTATGTAATATAAGTTAGGAATGTATTGCATTCTCCTAACATTTCAGTAGCAAAATTTTACCAGAAGTATGTTTTGGGACCCCCAGAATTTATAAAAAAAATAGCATTAAAAAGCTCTATATACAGAATTTTGATGAACTATACCGAAATAGAAATTGTTCTTTCACACTAGCCGTGTGTAGGACGCAGTATGAAAGGGTAGAGCCAGACTGAAAAATTCAATGCCATAGCCGGGATTTGAATCACGGATCTTCTGGTTTCCGTCCAGCCGCTCTAACCATTTGAGCTACTATGGCCAAAGTGCCGACATGACATTAAATTCTCCAACTGACTCGTGTTTTTCCCGGTAAACCACTGCAGGGACATTGTCTCATAAACAAATGAGACAGCTACCTTAATGGCGACTTACTATGCTGTAAGTACTTTAAGGCCCGGGCTTTATAGTTCGGACTACTATTAGGTCAATTAATGGAAATTAACTGTTCTTTCACACTATCCGTGTGTAGGACGCACTATGAAAGGGTAGAGCCAGAATGAAAAATTCAATGTCATAGCCGGGATTTGAATCACGGATCTTCTGGTTTCCGTCCAGGCGCTCTAACCATTTGAGCTACTATGGCCAACGTGCCAACATGACATTAACGAATCAGTTGGAGAATTTAATGTCGTGTTGGCACGTTGGCCATAGTAGCTCAAATGGTTATAGCGGCTGGACGGAAACCAGAAGATCCGTGGTTCAAATCCCGGCTATGGCATTGAATTTTTCAGTCTGGCTCTAGTAGACGTGACTAATATAAGCAAGTTGAGATAGGCAATGCATGGTCTGCGGCTAAACATAACGCAGTTGTGTTAATCCTAATTGGCATTAGATGCTGATAAGTTGGTATTTAAACAAGGTATGTGAATATATACAAATATAATAACTTGTAACTTAAAACTTCACTTATAAGAAATGATGATAATTTTCTTATGAATTGTTCGGGATCGCGATTTCATGTAAAAATATCTTCAGCCGGAAACAACAAAGCTGTTGCCATCGTTACGAACGCTAGGTGTTAATATGTTTTGTTAGTACTACCAAAATCTGAAAACAAAACAAATTTAAAAACAGAATCGACTGTCGGTATTTCAAAATTCATCACGCGATGCTTGTTTTTTAAAATAAATATATTTTCCCAAACCATTAAATCTATCGGACCATTTCATTGTTTTAATAATTTATCTTCTGGATTTATTTCATGGTTAAATGACCTAAAATGATCTGCTATGGCCGATTTATCAGTCTGTTTATACTTAATGTTACGAAAATGTTCTTTCATTCTAGTTTCTAAATTAAGTTTTGTCTTTCCGATATAAACTTTATCACAATCGAATCAGTTAAACTGATAAATACCCGATTTTTTAGTATTAGGAATTTCATCCTTTTTAGACAAATGCAATAAATTTTAATACTATATTTACTTTGATAACTGAAGTTATACCAAACTCTTTAAAAAAAATGAAAATGTTTATTAACCTGAGGATGGTAAGTACATTTTTTAAAATTATAATCTTCTTTTATTTTTCTAAGGAAAGGTTTTTTTTATATTTTAATTTTTCAATTTGATTGTTTATAAAGTTTTTATTAAAACCATTAATTTAAGCAGTATTAATAATATGTGTATATTCTTTATTCAGGGGTATATTTATTAATCTATAAATCAACCTATTGAAAATAGCAAATTTATGTGAAAAAAGGTTAAAACTTTTATTTTTATGTGTTTATCAATATGAGTAGACTTCCTATAAATACCAAAGTTTAATTTATTATTATTTATTATCTTTAGATCTAGAAAGGGAAGAAATCCATTAATATCAGTTTCTAATGTAAATTTTATAGCTTTATCTTGCAAATTTAGTAATTTTAAAGCATCGTTTATGAGTTTATCAGGTATAAGTGCAAAAATATCATCAACATATCTATACAAAACTTTAAAAATTAAACGGAATGTTTTAGTGACTTGCATTTCGAAAAAACTCATAAAAATATCAGCAAGAAAAGGTGAAAGAGGATTACCCATTGCTAAGCCAGAAGTTTGTTAAAAAAAATCACCATTAAAAGTTAAGAAAAAAATGATCTAAACATCTAGTAAGTGAAATTAATGGATTAGAATCTCTTTAGAACTGCTTCCCTAGTATAGAAATATCGATTCTTAGAAGTCCGTTATTGGCGTTTTCAAGATTTAATACCTCAAAGATCTCTCAAATCTCGAACTAGTGCGACACTGAACAGCGATTAAATGTTTTCTTGCGCCATGTAACCTACTCTAGTTGTGTTTCTGCAAGTGTTCTGGTGGTCCAAAGGTTATTGGTTTGGTTGCTGTCATGTAGTTAATGCTTTACTTGGTCTTTTTAATACGTATCTCAGAAGAGGGGCTAACTGCCCTAATAATAGCAGCATGTAAAGTTATTCGATATACACAAGGAATTTTGGACAGAGTACGATAATCGTTCCTTTGCCACCTTCAACTGTTGAAAACGCAGATCGCCATTTCTAGCAGTTCCTATAACCTTGGCGTAAAGAATTGCATTTACTTTTTTATTTTATTTCAGTTCGTTCACCACTTAAACCACCCCCATTTAGACGTACACCATGTGAAAGTATTAAGCAGGATTCAACCTTTGTTAGAAAGAACTGTATTTAATTGCACTGGCAAGGTGAAATTACTCCGTAAAATGCATACATTTATACAACAATTAAGAGCTTAGATAAAATATTTTAAAAAATGAGCCAACCAAACAAAACAAATATAAAAACGATAAAAAATTGAAGGAAACTCGAACTCGTTTACTTTTCACGTGAAAGCTAATGTCATTATCATTGTTTCAGAGTGTGGTCCGACAGTCTTCATTTTCGCTGTTTTGCACTCAAGTGGTATATCATTAGCAGTGGCGTACTGTCACTTTAGAAACTTAAGCCGTAACTTCTATATTTTAACCAGAGACCGTAAGTCTCCTATCTCAAATTACTTGTTAAAGATTTCACCACTTGCTCTGAAAATATTTTGGCAAAGTTCATGAACACCTGTATGTATGTGTGAACAGCATAACTAAAAAAAGTATAACAAAAGAATAAATAGAAAACTTGGTATATTCGAGTTTAATATCTTCCAAGGATGCGACGCAAAGATTTTTAAGGAATTTCTGCCACTTCGGATTATCTTTTACATGGAATAATTTTTGACAGCGGCTGTAACGGGAGTTTTTTGGTTTGAAATGAGTTTTGTTTTCTGATCTGAATATTAGTGGGTCATGAAATGACAATATAAAAAAATGATGAACGGTTGCGAAGGAAAAAAAGAAAATCAATAATCTTGCTTGATGTGAAAAGAAGAAAATTTTTGGATAGAAGAGAAAAATCAATAATCTTCATAAGGAGATAGGTGTTCTGTAATCTTGTTAGTGATTAGATTAGTTAGATTGATTTGCGTTCAGTAGGTTCACTTGTAGCCAGAAAAGGCTGTGAACATTGAACATGTTCAGAGGTATAAAGTTTAATAGCATATATGTGTACAAAAGTTAACATAAGACACATTCTATAGTAGACAGACAAAATGAACAACAATATGGAAAACAAAGCAAGCATAATTATATATGATACAGAATGAAACAATTTTTAAACCAGCTTTCACTTGGCTTATGCCAGTACGTCTCAACCTTTTTGCAATGGATACCATCATTGTTATTTATTAAATACATATACATTAAAAATAAACTTTCAACTTGCATCAAATATGTATTAGTAATGATTTGTCATTGGAATAGTTAGATACTACTTTTAGAGCTACAGAAGCATTATCAGGATAATTTGTCATTCAGATAATCTGGTACAGAATAAAAAGATTTGGAGCAAAGGTACTCTCTAACATCTTTTTTAAAAGCACCGAAATTGTCAACTTTTTCTTTAAGAACATTAGGAAGTGCGCCAAATGTTTTGATACTTTCATAATGCACACCTTTCTGGAAGCAAGAAAGTTTAGCACTGGGATAATGGATATTATACTTTTGTCTAGTGTTTATTTTGTGAATTACATTATTTGTTGATGAGTAGATGTGCGGGAGTAAGGAGTTATACGTAATTAATGGAATATTTTTATTAAAGAAGTAAGAATTTATCGATATGCTGGAGGTAACCTGCAATGATTGAATAGGAAAGAAAGTTCAAGTAAAATGTAATCCAGATAACACAATTAAACTATTTTGTTACAAAATTGGACTTATCCAAAATTGTATTTATTTCACTCTGAACCACACCTGAAAACCAGAGATCTCATGACTCTTATTTAAAATAAGATGATACAGTTGGTGACCAGAAGAAACTGATAGCCGCAGAAACTCACACGAGAAGAGAAAGAATTGTGCTTCCAACATAGAAACCCTGCTTCAAAAGATATTGATTAAAACTCATTAGCAGGCATCGGATCCCAAACACCTTTAAAGGGATATGAACTGCTGACGTCAGTCCAGGGGACAACACGCAGTGATAGTCCGGTTCGCAACGCGTAGCTTCAGTTTCATTAGGTGCAACTACTGCTCGCCACGCAGGTAGATCTGCCTTCCAAGCAGTGCAAAGTGTTTGACATATTGTGTTAATAGCATAACTTTCACAAGTACTAGGCAATCTCCATTTTATAAATCAAACGTTTTGGGTGTTATCAACAGCCATTAAACAGCTTGAAGAAAGTAGTTTGGAGCTGTCTAAAAGCAGTCGAGGAGGTGTCTGCAAAAATTAATAATATACAGAATCCATCACCTACCAAACGAACAAAAATAAATAAATTGTTCAGCATTCTATACAAAAATACTGGATTTTCAATGCTGCGTAATATAGGAAATAAACTAAGTCTCGGACAAACACATAAAAATTATTTATACTACTCATATGTACCATTAACGTAATGTGAATTGAACGTTCTCCCAAAGTTTTTATATTGTATCGGTGAGAGGCGCACAACATTCACATTCGACAATTAACGAATGTACATGGTTGTCCACTGTAATTCCCACATCGAAAGCAATGAGGAGGATGGCGTGATGTAACGTAGGTTACACTTTGTATCCGTACCGGTCTGTACATACACAGCGTCCCCCCAGGGGCCTACTTCGGTAGGTACGGGTTTGGCGCACCCGGGGTCCCGAGCCAACAGTCTCCCTCGTGTGGGCTCCTCTTCGTGGTTGAGGAGACGGTCAACAGGCCCACCCACGTGTAGACCGTGCGTGGAGATCCGTGGAGGTTTTTAGATTCTTTTATAGTTTAGAGTTTAGGATTTAGTGAACGAAAGTTTTAGTAGGTTTTGATTGATGTTTGTTATGTACGTGTATTTTTAATAGGTTTTGTTACACTTGTATAGTTTTTAGAAAGTTTTATTTCTGGCTTTTGCCATGACTAATTTTTTAAAGGGCGCTGATGACCGCCGTAGTTGAGCGCCCTTATATATATATATATATATATATATCATCATTACACAGTGTTTCGGAATAACTTCTAGCGGCCTCCCTGCTCAGTCAAAATGTCTTGTCTATACGCACACAAGATAAATGTCAATCACTGCTGCGGAAAAAGAACTTTTGTCTTAAAGCTTAGGCCGCTATATAATGTTTCCCACAAGCCACAAAATTAATTAGGAGTTTTACAACATAGCACTGTGTGGCTAATGATTATAATCGTATACAATAATGCTAATGATTATAATCGTATACAATAATAAATCTTGAACAATAAATATTCTCTCTGGTATATTAACTTTCCCCATTACAAACTTTGGATCGGTATCTCTGGATCAGTGAGAGAGAGAGAACCTAGGATATGTGATCAGCCCGATGCCTGGTTTGAGAGTGAGAGAAGTCGATGGCAGAGTGAAGGTGAGATGAATGATAGGAAATATTATGATGAACCAGCTGGTGACATGATGGCGGGGGAAACCGAAGAACCCGGAGAAACCCCGTACCAGCGGCATGTTGTCCACCAGGCGGTCGCCTGGGATCGAATCCGGGTCACTTTGGTGAGAGCTAAGCGGTAAGTTAGCAACTAAAAAATAATGTTATTTAAAAGAAAACTAGACAATCGGTTCTGGTTTGAAAATTATACCCCATTCTCAGGCCATAAATATCTGAGAAGAAAAAGAGGTAGAGTATACACCTTTTTCTTTTTGCATACTTTGGAAAACAAAATTTATACAACAGAGATGCACTAATATACAAACTAAGATTAAAAGGAGTACGTGATAACTAACTTAAAATTCTGGTTTGTACAATGTTCTAATCTCCTTGAAGATATACTCAGCCCGCCTCGGTAGCGTAGATGGTAGCATGTGTGCCTCACGTTCAAGAGGTCCCGAGTTCGAATCTCGGTCAGGGTGAGTTATCTGGATAAGGTTTTCTCCAGGGTTTTCCCTTATCCTTACAGACGAATGTCGGGTAACTCTAAGCTCCATGGACCCTGGACACATTTGAGCATCATTTCACCCATTTCATTCACCGTCCAATATGACTTAACGTTGGAGGACGTAAAATTTAAAAAAAAAAACTAATGTACAAATTAAAATTAAAAGGAGTAGGTGATAACTAACTTAAAATTTTGATTCTATAGTGTTCTAATCTCCTTGAAGATATACTCAGTATGGACAGCCGAAGATACGTAGTTCTAATCCCGGCAAATTCAACTTTACAAATTTGATGATTCTTTTTATGAGCCGCAAAAGTGTCTTGCAGATGTTAGCTGCAAAGCAGGTATGCCAAAGTCTCCCATAGGTGGCTGCGACTGTATTCCTGCCGAAAGACTAATCGCACCCCTAATGCTGAATAACTTCTAGCGGCCTCCCTGCTCAGTCAAAATGTATAAGCACACAAGATAGTATGTCAATCACTACTCCGGAAAAAGAACTTTCGTGTTAAAGCTTAGGCCCCTCTGTAATGTTTCCCACATGCCAACAAATACCACAAAATTAATTAGAAGTATTTTTACAGCATAGCACTGTGTGGCTAATGATTATACTCGTATACAATAATAAATCTTGAACAATAAATATTCTCTCTGGTATATTAATTTCCCCCATTACAAACGTTGCACCTTTCGTTTTCATGTTCAACTACAGAACGCACTTCATCATTTCAGATTAATGTCTTCTGAAACGACGTACGCAAACAAAATATACATCAATGTAATAGGATAGTAGTGGTTTAATTCATAATACATTAAAATACTTCTGTTTATGTGATAAATATCAGTTACAAATGTAGTTACAGAATACAACTTTCAAGCATAAGCTCAAATTCTTCAAATTCGACCGTCATTGAATATACAACTTGGAACTTATCTACTGTACCCCAGAATGTGCAAGAGAGCTACCAGATATTATTCATGGCACTGACCTTGACATCCCTGGCATAGCAGGTGATAGCACACGCAGCACGGGTCACCAAGGCGGCCCGGGTTCGATCCCAGGTGACCGCAAAGTGAGATTTGTGGTGGACAACACGGCGCTGGGGCGGGTTTTCTCCGGGACCTCCGGTTTCCCCCGCCATCTCATTCCACCAGTGCTCCATCTTCATCTCATGTATCATCAGTGTCACAGCCTGCGGTGCCGTATGTAGTAAAAGCGGGCGTGAAACACTACACGCAGCACGGGGCATATAAAGGTAAGAGAGGTCCCCATATATCACAACACTCGCCCACAAAAAATTAAATAATAACAATAAAAAGGACTTACCCTACCTTTTACCACCATCCAAATGCAAATGATTTCATTACACCTGAAATGCTTATAAAGGTATAAACTTTAGAGCAGATAAGCTTGAGGGAGAATAAAACTTAAATGGTGGTAAAAAAATACAATTAGTTTATCAATGTGTTAACCTATTTGCTAGCTCACCACTGTATGGGTTTTATTTAAGGAGAGGTGATATTACTTTAAAAACTCTTATGCTACTTTCATAGAAATTTCTATATCACTGTTCTGCTAACTAATCTTAAAAATAATTATCTTCTTTCTAATTTATATTAATCTATACAAACACTTGTAGAAATAGTACAACAAATACAAGAAGTCTAAACACATAATGTTTAAAAATCAGGTCACGGTATTCCGGTTTTCTTACCAGAAATAAAAATATGGCGACTACAAAAGACATTAAGCATCTGAAAATGTAACACTCGTGTTAAGTCTCATGTTAAACTAACAAGCCGAATTTCTAATGTTAAGTCCTTAACAATTGTAAATAGTCAAGATGGCGAGCATGAACTCAGCTGTTGATGTCGATTTGCTATATTTAAGACCGTCTAAATGGCATTCATAATAGAGTACGGCCTATGAGGAGAAATGATTTTGAGAAATTATCCGAAGAAAATTGTTTTACGGAGGTATAGACTGTCGAAACATGTTGCTATGAAGGTTACTGCGGAAGTACAAGAGAGGTTAGAACATACGTCGAAAGGAATATGGCGATCTCGCCTTTGCTTCAAGTATCAATAACCTTGCGATTTTATAATTCACTGAATTATGTGGATAATACATTGTCCACCTCCCGTCTTGAAACGTTCAAGTCACTTGCCCTTCTTCGCTCCTCGTTTTAAATTTACGTAATACTGAGTTAGAACATGCATCGAAAGGAATATGGCTATCTTGCCTTAGCTTCAAGTATTAGTAACCATGCGATTTTATAATTCACTGAATTATGTGGATAATACACTGTCCACCTGCCGTCTTGAAACGTTCAAGTCACTTGTCCTTCACACCTCGTTTTAAATTTACGTAATAATGAGTTAGAATATACATCGAAAGGCATATGCCGATCTCGTCTTTGCTTCAAATATTAATAACTTTGCGATTTTATAATTCACTGAATTATGTGGATAATACATTGTTCACCTCCCGTCTTGAAACGTTTAAGGCACTTGTTCTTTGCACCTCGCTTTAAATTTACGTAATACTGACAAATTATTTGGTGCTTGTAGTGGTGACACATGCATTTGAATTAAATTCGTTTCCAATATTTTCCCCGCGACATCTTTCTCTTTTACATTCACTGCATCCGTCCTCTTATTTTCCACGATATTCTTACACTTCGCCACCATTTCAATTAACAATTCTTTCTCCGTCGATGAAAAATTTGTCTCACGGCTTTATTTATGATTTTGTTTATCCGCCATTTGTGCAGACGAAAATGAAAACAAACGCGCATCGGAGTACTTCAAAAAATGATCCATAGCCTTCTATAGCTGTGATATTTACAAGTTTCTTGGCGTTAACACAGGTTTGATAACAATTTAAGAAAACAGGTTGGTGAAATGCACTGTGACAATTGTTACGTTACATTTGTTAACGTCGATTTTAACATCTGCTGGTGAAATCACCCGGTCTGTATACACTCTTTGACAAAAATAAATATAAAAAATAAAAAAATATGCAGCTGCCAGAAACAAAGTTCGATTCCGAAAATATCGGAAGCATTCGCTGACGCTGCATTTACAATATACGCTTTGGAAAGATAGAGTCAGACTGAAAAGTTCAATGATCTGAATCCCGACTATGACATTGAAGTTTTCAGTCTGACTCTACCTCTCCATACTTTAGCTTACACACGGCTACTGTGAAAGAACATTATACGCATTAATACCACTCTGGCTTTATTTCAAAGCAACGCGATATATAGGGAGACGCTTTGCGGCTTGGCCGTGCTCATGGTAGCCGAGCGGCAAAACGCATGTCTCGTAAATGGACCAACAAGAGTTCGAATCCTTTATGTACGTGTTTCTTTTTATTATTTTATTATTGTTACTTTAATAACAATGCCTTATGTTTTCTTGCAGAAGATAATATTTTAAACGCATTCATTTATAAAAACTCAAATAATACGAGGGCTGTTCCATAAAATGCTTACAATTTTTTGACAACATACCTTTACTCAACCTCATAACTTTGATGGTCCTTCTCAAAATAGTCTCCCATGAATGCGATGCACTTGTCCCAACGTTTCTGTCAGTCTTCAAAGACATGCGAGAAACCATTTTTTTAGAGATCCTCCGCAGCCTTCACCACTGCTTCTGATGATAAATAATGCCTCCCACGAAGGCGTTTCTTCAAGGAATAGAAAAAGGTCACATTGGGCTAAATCCGGACTATAGGGAGGGTGAGGGATGCACTTTACGTAGATTTTTGCAAGATATTCAGCAACATTGGCAATATACGGCCGCGCATTATCGTAGTGCAGCATCCAGCCTCCTTCACGGAAACGTGGTCTTTTGCGCCTGATATGGACTTGCAATGTTTACACGACATCCCTGTAGTATTGTCCAGTTACTCATGTGTGTGCAGGTACAACATGCTGATAAACCATTCCATGAATATCAAAGAATGAGATGACCAGCAGAAGCAACCACCTTTGCTTTTTGGGGGGTTGGTGATGAGGGAGATTTCCACACTGAGCTTTGTTGTTTGCTCTCAGGATCAAACTGATGTAGCCAAGTTTCATCAGCAGTGATTACGTTTGAAAGAAACTCCGGATCTTCCTCTAACATCAACTTTAACTGCATGCAGATCTGCATGCGAATGTCGTTTTGTTCGGGAATCAACAGTCTTGGAACCCATCGCGCACAAACACGTCTCATATGTAATGTTTCTGTCATCAACGTGTGTATGGCACCCAATGAAATGTTCAGTATTCCAGAAAGTGGTCTTAAGGTAATTCATCGATCCTCTCTCACAATAGCAGCAGCAGTGTTGATGTTTTCTTCCGTAAGAGTAGTAACTGGAGCACCGGGTCCAACTTCCTTTGAAAATGATTGTCGCCACTCTTAAAACATTTTAAACCACCTTTGAGCTATGCTGTAGGGAAGAACAGACTCTCCATAGGCCTCCTGTAACATTGTATAGGCTTCAACTGAAGATTTGTTGAGACGAAAGTAAAATTTCAAAGCCGCATATTGTTAATTACGTGTTACCTCCATTGCAGCGGTAGACGATACTGAACATGTCTGAACTTGCCTGATTCTTACAGGCGGGAACCAGGAGTACCAACAATGAAACTATTACAGCGTGTTTGTTTCACATTAAGCTAACAGAATATAATAAGATTGAATTTTACTGCGAAAAATTATGACCATAAAAAGTTATGATCATTCTTTATTAAGCAGCCCTCGTTTATTCTTGTCGTTTTCAAAATAAATGCTGAATGGTGCTGGCATATAATGGGAAGTATCCTCTTGTGAAAATTTCACCAGGCGTTTGGTCTCATCCATGCCCCGTAGAATGAGCGCAGTAATAGAAGCAGAGGGTTTACATAGCCGATACTAAGTTAATTTCAATTTTATTTGATTTTACATATAGGAATAAAACGTTTATTTCAGTTAGTTTAAAAACACAGTAGTGTTTCAGTTTTAATGTGTGAGCATAAATGTCATAAAATTACGTAAACCTTAGCAATTGGAAGTTATATTACAATGTATGTAATACACATTTCCTATTTCTAAATAAAAAAAAAAGATGTCTGGGATTCGAACCTTTGTAAGTCTAGCATACTTGTCTATAACCGCTTGGCTATCAGTACACGTTTAATAACCAACACTCAATTATGAATCCATTATAAGAATCAATTTTTCATATATTACAGTGTGTGAAAAAAGGAAGGATTCCCTACGTGGATATGCACGAAACATATGAAATAATACACAATGTATGTACATTCTCATTATTATTTCACCATACTGCTATAAATTAATAAACTACAAGCTTCAAAATATACAGTAAATAAACTAAGCGAATAAAATGTTCTGTATTGGACTACTAGGAATTTCAAAGCATTACGGCGAGGGCGAATGGCAGTTATAGTCCAGGCATGTCTACGTGGCTAAAGCTCGCGTCGTGCCATGGTAGAGTGCCAAAAGATAGTCAACGCTTCTCCAGTTGCTGACAAATTTCTGCCAGCGGCCTTTCTTCGCAGCTATGACTAGCTTGAGCACCCTGTCTAAGCTAATACATCAGGAAGTAAATATTTTCATCCAAGTTGGGAAAAAATAATTTTTGTGCCAAAACATAGGTTCTCGTATAATGTATCCCATATACAAGCAAAATTGAAGTTATGAGAAATAATAATTATTTTCAATATAGCATGGTGTGAATATTGTTGGTATATAGATATTAATACCTTTTGAAAAATAAATATCCTGTGTGTGTGTGTGTGTGTGTGTGTGTGTGTGTGTGTGTGTGTGTGTGTGTGTGTGTGTGTGTGTGTGTGTGTGTGTGTGTGTGTGTGTGTGTGTGTGTGTGTGTGTGTGTGTGTGTGTGTGTGTGTGTGTGTGTGTGTGTGTGTGTGTGTGTGTGTGTGTGTGTGTGTGTGTGTGTGTGTGTGTGTGTGTGTGTGTGTGTGTGTGTGTGTGTGTGTGTGTGTGTGTGTGTGTGTGTGTGTGTGTGTGTGTGTGTGTGTGTGTGTGTGTGTGTGTGTGTGTGTGTGTGTGTGTGTGTGTGTGTGTGTGTGTGTGTGTGTGTGTGTGTGTGTGTGTGTGTGTGTGTGTGTGTGTGTGTGTGTGTGTGTGTGTGTGTGTGTGTGTGTGTGTGTGTGTGTGTGTGTGTGTGTGTGTGTGTGTGTGTGTGTGTGTGTGTGTGTGTGTGTGTGTGTGTGTGTGTGTGTGTGTGTGTGTGTGTGTGTGTGTGTGTGTGTGTGTGTGTGTGTGTGTGTGTGTGTGTGTGTGTGTGTGTGTGTGTGTGTGTGTGTGTGTGTGTGTGTGTGTGTGTGTGTGTGTGTGTGTGTGTGTGTGTGTGTGTGTGTGTGTGTGTGTGTGTGTGTGTGTGTGTGTGTGTGTGTGTGTGTGTGTGTGTGTGTGTGTGTGTTATTTATTTTCTCTTTGCAAACAATTTGTACCCTGCATTTATTTATTTATTTGTCGTTTTGTTTTCACTCTCAACTGCATGAGTTAATTATTCCAGATTAATGTCCTCTGAAACAACGCATAACGAATAAGTGCATTAGTGTATAAAGTAGCTGTTTATGGCATCTTAAGTACCTTGTATAAATGTGCGTATAGAACATACTCTCAAAGAGTTCAATTTCTTCAAAATGCGACCATGTAAGTTAGAGCTCACAGCTTGGAACAAACGCCTAAACCTTTATCCTGTACCGAAAAATGTACCAAGTAAGCTACCAGCTAATATTTATGCAGTGACCTTGACATCATCCTTGTTATAGTCATCCAGCGTTAGAACCAATGCACACAACATATTTTGTAGTCCCCACGTTAGCCCTGTGTACGTAAGCAGCCATGACAAAAACAAAAGCCACGTGGATTCATGTCTCGTGTTTGTAACTCAATACACCTCTATAGATACTATTGGAATAATCATACAGGGACGTATTTAAGGGGGGTGTCCAGGGTGTCCGGACCCTCCCCAAATAAATTATCATTTCAAACTTTTAATAAATAGTTGAAATAAAACATGGTTTAAAATAAATCGAAAAAGTTTATTCAAGCTTCTCATCTTAACATCTCTATTCACTGCCAGGAAAACATGAAACTATTTAAGAGATAAACGAAAAGCTACTGCACATCAGCTGTAGAACTCGTTAAAATACACAAATACTGTCAATTACAATAATGTACTGCGAAATTAACCAATTCCGATTTATTATAATTTGTTGATTGGAGTTCCCACATACTTACTTAAAAGGTATGTAATTTTTAGCTTCAAAATTCCTATTCCCCTTTTCCATTCAAGGAGAACTAATACTTCAAACACATAAATCAGTAGTTCACCTTTCAAATATCTGATTACTGCTTATATCACTTTATCCCAGGTATAAGAACAAAAAATGTGCAATGTGCAAGGCCTTTCTGCAGACTTTATCCAAAGAAACAAGAGAAAAACAAACTTTTCTAAGAACAATTTGTAGAATCTTGGGTGGAGAAAGTCATGTGAATATAATATATTACACGTGTTTTTATTGTTTTACAAACATGATAAAAACACATCCCTCATTAATTATTTATTAAAAGGAAATAATTCAACTTAGATTTTTCGACCCCCCCCCCCTGAAACTGACTTCTAAATACGTGTCTGTGCAACATAGACCTTTTGGAGCCCCCCCCCCCCCCTGAAACTGACTTCTAAATACGTGTCTGTTCAACAGAGACCTTCTGGACCCCCCCGGAAGCCGACTCCTAAATACGTGCCTGTAATCATAGTACTAGTAATAATAATGGTGGTGGTGATGATGATGATGATGATGATGATGATGATGATGATGATGATGATGATGATGATGATGATGATGATGATAAACAGGGAAAAAAGCTGAGCTGAAATTTAGCTAAAGATAATATAAATAAATCTCACGTTATTCTGCGGCTACATCACTATCGAGAGAGGTGTAATATTTGGGTCATCTGTCAATAACTACATAAATTTTCTCACCCTAAATCCAATTTCTAGCAATAATAATTTATGAAAAATGGATCACACCAACAAAGGCATTGATTGCTAGTCATGGTATAAATGCAGAGGAGTGATGTCTACCAAAATTAACACACACACCACAGTCTTTACTATTCCTGTCACTTATTATTTCAAGTAGTTTTGCCGGTCGTTCTCCGGCTCTGACATTTCTCGAGAGGGGGAAGAGGGCTGCGGCCAGTTCTTCAGCGGGAATTTCAAGCAGAGGAACATACATGTTTTAAGTACTTCATGCATTTACATATTTCACGAATTAGTAGCCATATTATTATAATCTTGATAATAAGGGCACTAAAAATCGGAATTCACGTTCGCACAAAATAGAAAAGAAACTTCACCAGCGCAAGCAACCGAAGCCACGTGGTCCAAACAAAATTAAACTGGCAACACGGTGTTGGATACGGAAGCCACGCCTAGCAGCGACAATGCTGATTGGCGCTACCAGACAGTTTAAACTTCCTGACCACGACACCAGATGTACAGTCTACCAGTACTACAAACAGAAGCAGTTAGTATACATAAAACGTGTGAACGAAATATTCGAAAAGTTGTAATGAATATCTTGCATGAAAATGAAACTGCAAGTTGGATTTCAGTGTTTTAAAGCTAATATGGTCCTATACTTTCATTTTAAAGATAATTTTGAGGTTATGTTTTCAATTGCTGATTACTGTTAGTCACTATTAACCTTCCCCCTCCACCTCCTGCAATCGCAAAACGTCAACGGCCGCAACGATCCAACGGCCATACTGTAATAAAACATGTTGCACTATACAGGCTATTAGGGATATCACTGCATATATTTGTATTCGTAGTTCAAGGTAACGTAATGAA
This sequence comes from Mantis religiosa, assembly GCA_030765055.1. Lineage (NCBI taxonomy): Eukaryota > Metazoa > Arthropoda > Insecta > Mantodea > Mantidae > Mantis > Mantis religiosa. The sequence goes on along the minus strand of CM060955.1, from coordinate 63,528,820 downwards.
CAAAGTTACATCAATATTTACTTTTTTGTCAGACTAAAATTTTATCAGTATGTTTTCAAGTTGGTTTGTAGCTCCAACTACTTGTGGTATACATCAGTGTTTGTTTCCTCAGAACGAGACAGGCTGTGATGGATAAAGAAAAGAGAGTAGTCGTCGTGATACTGAACAAGGTCACTAGCACGAAACTAATGAACAAAGGCATCAGTCACTGGAATCAGTGCCCAAATATGTATTATTTATTTTATGTGCCCCTTAAACGTACTTAAACAAATAAATGTGAAACTTTAAATGCATTTAATGTTTTACTTTGTAATGCATTGTTTGTTTGAAAGCATTCTGCAGGGGTAAAGATCCCAGGCCACCTGATCCAACAATCAAGAAACAAAGCGGGTGGTCTATACTGAAGAGCGTTGTTCATTTCGTGCTACAGTTGCGACCGTGCAGAAAGCATGAGGTAGCAAATTATGATGCGTTTATAGCAAAAAATGTTGGGGGAGGGGAAAACTAACACACTGAAATGAACATATTAAGATACCAATTATAAAATTGTCTGCAGTTATACTCCTAACAATCTGTACTTAACATACTTTTTAAAAACCACAGATAATCATGCTCATTTAAGTTATTAAATGTGCTATTGTATGCTTTAGTTTCCCGCGTAATATGGAGTAATTAGTGGTAGGTAGGATGGTTGGTATCTAATAACTAAGCAGTTGGCAATGAAGCCGTTCGCTTTCTTGCACTCCAGTATTTTGATGTTATATTGGTATATTGACTAAAGGTTGGGCAGCAGAGAAGGTATGGAGTAGTTAATGTTGCTATATGTTTAAATGAAGTTTGATTCTAAGATTGGATCGCCTTTTTAATAATTCTTAGTAATTTTAGGTATAAACACTGCAGATTATAAAAAAGAAAAAACAAAGGGAGGGGAGCTCTCCCATCCCTTATGCAATGTGTTGGCACTTGGCGACCATTCACGAGACCGTGTTTTACATGAATCGGTGACCCTTGACTGTTGTGTTTCAATGTACCTAATCTGAAGTCAAATGCTTAAAAATTGCTATGCTTATTAATAAGCAATAATTGTTTACATGTTGTAAGTCATGCGGAGAAAAGGGAGTATCGAGTAAAATGATATATTGATGAGACAAGATAGTTCAAACTTGTGATGCAACAATGATATTTTATCAACTGTCTAATGTTACAAAAAGGTTGACAAATTATAACATGCTCTTTTAATTTTTTAGAGACTCGGACGATGATAAGCCCTCCGCGATTGACAATAGAGGAGAGTTTTACTATACCTAACTTCAGCGGGACTTTAACTTGTGATCACTCTATATGACACCACCACTTAAACGGCCAGATTTCTGCTTAATTTCTTCAACAAGACCTCCTCAATTTAGGAGTGACCTATTGAACAGCGTCAGAGTTCTCAGTCAGCCGCATTTTAACACCAAATAATGTGATCACACATCGGATAGATGGAAAACCAAATCCTCTTTCCTCTGGGTTAGCTAGTCTGCAACCTAGATATATTATGCTCTTTGTATCCGTAAGCGGATTAGGTCCTTGCTGCCTGAAGATGTAAGCACACTGTATTAGTGCCCTGCATCCAGTGCCTACCTCTGCTTCCACTATAATGCATCTTCTTCCTCTTTCCTAGGCAAAGCCCGAGGCGAGCTTGTTGGTGAGGCTAGTTAGTGACCCTACCTTTATCGAGGGCAAGAAACGTTGATCTCGCCGACAGCACAGAAGATTCAAGGGCAACATCATATTTGAAGAAATCCGATAATTCTACTAACCAAGGCTTCTCGCACAAATCTGATTCTGGCCAAGGTCAAAAGTTGGAGCCAACAAATATGCCGGTGTATGCACAGAACATTACACCTATATTTCCATTTTTGGAAGGAGCCGTAGAAATGGTTTCGTTAAAATCTCCAATGAAGAGGCGCTCTGCCAACCACCGGCTCCACAGAGCCTGCTCTCTGGCCAATAAGTTGCAGATGCGCTCGCCGCCAGTGGTTCCGTCTACAATGGCACACACAGGAGGCATGTACCTTCCATAATGGGAATGATTTTGTGGAATCTCTCAACCTTTATGAAGTCATGCCGAACCAGTAACGACAAGATTCGCTTTATCCTCCGGGCTAAGATAGTTGGGCTTGTACCCCCCTGCTACACAACTCATTTCACCTTGGGACTCGGTAAGGCTCGTAGCACCACACTTCCTGTGGGACCCCGGTAAAAGACACAATGGCTGACCTCAACCGCTAGGGTATCACCCCAACTTGGTCAGCTCCACAGAACCGTTCCAAATAGGAAACGGCCCAGAACATCTCCCCCTCTTCCCTGTAATGCTAAAAAGTCAGAAAATCTGGATTCACTTCAAACTCCTATCTCCGGGTACATGAAGTACCACCCTAAGTTCTGGTCGGCCTCCTCAATACCATAGATGTCTGAAGTTACATAACTCCAGCCCTTATACTATTGCAGCTTGCGCTGCTTAAGATGTAATGTCGTCCTCTATGGTCTAGGGGTAACATACTAACCTCTGTTTCCCGAGATCACAAGCTCAAAGCCAGAGAATGAGGACTTTTCTTCGGACGCAAAAATCTTTAGCATTATTTATTTTGGAGGGGAAGTAAAGCCGTTGGACCCGTGTAGATTTGACACATAAAAGAACATGCTTGATGAAGCTTCTGAGCAAACTTACGCGGTCTTTCGCACCTACTATAGAATGGTACACTGAAAACCACAGCAGTTAAAGAGAGTTTATAAACAAAAACTCAAATTAAAATTAAGGTGCAGTGGTTCACTCCCTGAATGCCTGCCTGTTCACAAACTCACCGAGTTACCTACTTGCACCAACCTCAAAACCGAGTACCTGGCGTACTATTCAGGATGATACATACAGCAGACAGTCATCGCTTCCAGGCGGCCTCGACTGCTGTCTACCAGCCAGGGCATCACGACCTGCAACCACGTTTCGATAGCCGGGGCTATGTTTATAATACCAATACCAACATAAGTTGCAATTGTGCAGATATATGGGTCGCAAGCCCCATCGCTACACATACATCTCCATAAACACTTGTTCCAGCATCCCCATCAATCAACCAAATCACCGAGGGTCGAATTCGAATTCCGTGCAGACATGGTGCTCTAACGTGGAACAACCGAGGACAAGGCCAATTGTAGCCCAGCGCCCCGATAAGTGACTACAGTAATCGCAGCAGACCTACAATATGCACCTCAGTTACCTGTCAGGTTCCTCTCCACCACCGATACGGAGTCCATAGTAGTTACCGCCATTAAGGACCTTGCATTCTGTCTAGTGTCATTCAGCAGTCCAGAATGGCGAGACAAACAAGGTTTGGTACCTCGTTTCGGTTCACATTCTGGAATGCATGTGAACTAACCTATCAGAAGCATAAACATGCGCAATCAAATATCCCTTCCCACCTATGGCCTACAATTGTCTTGGACAGACGTGTAGGCCGTCGAGAAGGCGGCAGTGCGGTTTTCGTGAAGAGAAATGCAATCCACTGACTTCAAGCACCCTCCCCATCAAGCCTTATTAGGCATGGCTGTTTCTATGCCTCTCAGCAGGGCGGAAGTCAGCGGTATCTGTTTACCACTCTATTGAAACGCAGGTTATATTGCCAAAAATCCGAGTTCACATTACTGCCATCGGAAAACGCAAGAAGCAATGACAGGCATCACTGACAGACCCTCAGCTCAGAGTTAAGGGACCCTGACTAACCACCCATTACCCACTCCAGGATCCTAAAGTATTATCTCTGTCACACACAACTCACCTCACCAGATCTTAATCTCTTGATAATTACAGTTAGCACAAGGATTGCCGGTCACAGTGCGCATTGGTTCAATACCGGAAAGTTGACTAGAAGCATCAAGGCTTGCCTTTAACTGTTACATCCCACCTAACTCAGAATTACAAGTATACACATCACTGGAAGATGTAGTATTTTCCTTTACCCCATCATGAAGCGCACTATTCATAACTTCATTGATCACGCTCACCTAAACTTCATACAGATCTGTGAAACTTATATTCATTCGCCGTTTCTGCGCTCCAGAAGACGACGACTGCGATCAAAAGATGCGCGCATGGGAAGACACGTGGACTCGCATGACCTCGGAAATGGTGTTGCAGATCATTAAAAGATTCCGGTATCGTCGAGAACAATCGTCTTAGGCCTGGCTTAAGTATCTCAAAGTAGGGAAAATACCTTGAATGGACTATAAGGTCTAGATCACTTTCTAACGTATTTCCAAGGAGGTGCGTCGATTTCTTCGGCATCCTCCGTTCACCTCCCGTTATTAGATCTAGTGCACAAGGCGCACTCCAACGTCTCAGCATCAAAATAAGCCGCGGTGTCTTGACGGATTCATACCAGCCATATGCGCCACGTTTTCTTTAGATCCATATTCTTTCAGACCAATATCTTCAATATATCTTCAATATATCTCACTGTCACTTCGCAGGCGAATGACGAAAAACTTGTGCGATCTATACATTAAAACCGGATAAGATGCAATAAATATAGCTCCGTTAATCTTCTGCCACCCATTTCGAAGCTCGGTTCTATTACTGGGAGATGCTAAACCCAAACCTAATTAACAATTGGGGTTTCATCCTAGCAACTTGATTCCCTAGAAGTTGCTACAACTCTAGAAATAGATTCGGTACACCTTTTGCCTTAGGTACAAGAGGGATATGGTTGAAAACGATGATCAGATGTTTCATCTTTCAGGATAACGGAAATCCTGGAGAAAAAAAAACCTTAACGGATAACACAGCCTGACCAGGATTCGAACTCAGGTCCTCTTGAATGTCAGGTGGGCTCTGTATTGTCATGGCATTTCTGGACAGGGCTTACACCACAAGTGTATGTCTGGCGGTTGAGAAGTGCTTCTCCATGATATGCCAAGCAGGTCTCCTTCAAAAGCTGATTCACATGGAGCTATTTACATACTACTTAGATATATCTGAAATACACATTTCTTAAATAGTGTTCATTTGTTTCAGTTGTAGGAAACCAAAGACAATACAAGGCACAGTCTCCAAAGGCTCTGTAATATTCTCACACTACTTAGCATACACATGGCCATATTAATTACAGAGCAACATATCAATATAAATCAATACTCATAAAGTGTTACATTGGGCTACCATGACAATGTACCAGCATGACATTAAATTCTCCATTGATGACTCGTGTTTTTCCCAGTAAACCACTAGTTCTCATATATACATGAGACAACTTCCTTAATGGCAACAATGCTGTGAGTACACATAAAGCCTGGGCTTTATAGTTCAGACCACTATTAGGTCAATTAATGGAAATTAATATTTCTTTCCAGCTAGTCGTGGGTGGAACGCAGCATGGAAAGTAGAGTCAGACTGAAAAATTCATTGCCAAAGAACATAAGATCCATGGTTCAAATCCTGGCTATCGCATTAAATTTTTCAGTCTAAATTTTCCATACTGCATCCTACACATGGCTAGTATTAAAGAACAATTAATTTTTATAATAAAAATAAATTAAAATCATTTAAGGAAACAGGGAATCAAAGATGAAGAAATGCTGCCTACAAATCAAATGTTTGAAAAGTGTATGGCATGTAAAATTAGTAACATGCTAATTGAGCATACCATAGTTTTCTGTTTATAAAGATATTTATAATTTTATTAAGACTAAGAATACAGTATGAATGAGCTAAATAAAGAAAAATAACATATCTTCTTCTCTTTATTTTAATTTTCAGCCTATAATTTTACATAGATGACATATTTAAACTTAGCTGACCACTGTAAATAAACAAATATATGACTACCGCAACTATGATAAAATCAATTAAGTAGTTAAGTTCAGAATAGGCCTGAAAGATTGAGATAAATTAATATAATAATCCAATGATGATAATCCTTCATATATGAATGATAGTCTGCACCATATATCAACCCCTGGTAGTTTGGCTGCCTGTTCCCTATAAACATACAGATTTACAAATGGGAAGTAGATGCAGTTAAGCCAGTTCACTGTTCCATTTAATTTAAACTGGGCCTTATTTGACCACACTACCTTTGTCACAAATTGTTCATTTTTAGTTACCATTTGTTGACACCATTCGCAAACTTGTATTTAATGACCAGGATCATCTTCAATAATCGAGTGCAGTAATTGTGGAATGTGCTGTATTTAACTCAGGAGTTTAGCTATTACCTTGCAGTTGATACAAGTGAACCTCAGATAGTGCTCCATTGTTTATTTCTCTCGCTGTTTTGCATCCTGCTTCAAACATAACTTAACCTTTGAGAGATTTGAAGCTTTCTCTGAGCTGATTTATTACAATGGTTTCTCAGGATTGCAGCCAAGTGATGTTTTCCTCCTCCAACCATCTTAACTCTGCGGCCTTCTTCAGGGTTATGCCATTGACAGTGGTCTTCAGCTCAGCAAAGCATGGAGACCGGCAATTCAAATTTTAAAACAGAAGAAGAGAGAGCAGGAGCAAAAATGACAGCATGGGGAACGATGGCATGAACATACTGCGCAGTACAGACCCCTGAGAAAACAGTAACTCCCACAACCTACACTGGATCAATGACAAGAGCCTGAGTCAAAGGAAGGAATAAAGACACCTGATTGGTCGCAATGACTGAGCCAATCACAATCGTATCTTAGGCTATAAACAGAAACCAGGCTATCCACGACGACATAACCCTGAAGAAGGCCACTGAGTTAAGATAGCTGAAAGCTTGGAGGAGGAAAACATCACTTGGTTGCAACCCCGAGAAACCATCGTAATAACTTAACCTTTTTTTCCTGGAACAAATATTAAGCAGAGTAGCATCGCTAATCCCAATTTTATGTACACATTACATGACACACTTCTGTAGAGTAACAAACTTTTCAACACCTAAGTCAATGAAGCAAGACTTAGAGCTGCATGCAATCTTCCTGATCTTCCTTTCTGAATATCACAAAACGTTCCAATTGACTCAAACTGTCAATAATCAATAATGCATTTAATTCTAGGTGGATCATGGGTTCTGTTTCAAACACTCGCCTCTATTAACACTGCACTTCAATTAAATTTTATTAAACCTGATAAAACTACTTCGGAATGCATTTTTGCTCTTCCACTGTGAAGTGTGCTCCAGTCATTTTGTTTTCTCATTATCGTCAAGGTAACTGACAAAAGTTTTGACATCTGCCAACCAAAAGACTGCACAGTACTGGAAGTTCAAATGGATGACAATATCAATATCCTTATACATTCTGCAGAAGGGTATATACACTTTTTTGTTGGCAGACCTTTTAGTTACATATTTTTTACAGGACTCTGCTGGGAACATAAAATGTGTGACCTTTCTATGACAGTGTGTTTCAAATGGAATTCTTGGATGTACATGGCAACCCATATGGAAGATACAGTAGCAGATTTCTAAGACATTTGAAAATGGGAATGCATGGATACACTTCTTCAAAGAAGCTGATAAACTGCCATCCTGATAGTAAAATTGCAAGCTGTGTTAGCAATCTGCTGCACAATTATGGAACTGATCACTTTTTTGAAAGGGTTATCACATCCCACCATGCATCTACTTACTGGAAAAAAGTAGTGGAAAAAAGCGATATGGAAGTAATGAAGTAATTCTTCAATGAAGGGGTATTCAGTCACGTTGTACTAAAAAAACTTAAACATCTACCAACTAAGGTATCAATGGCTGTAAAAAACCAAGATATCTTGTGCTTCAAAAGCAGCTTTGTTGAACATTAAAACAATTAAAGATAACTGATTCAGGTCAAAGGAGTATCGAAGTCATACATTCCCTATTTGATCCAAAAACTGCCTTAAAGCTCATCTCTTACAGAGCTACTTAACCTTAAGGAATGTATACCATTCATTTGGGCTTTGGCAAAACAATCTTGTAGAGGCTCACTGTGTTTACCTTGCTACCTCCAAAGAACATGTCAGCAAGAAGCATTATATCTAAGTGAAGGTTGTGTGAAGGTTGTAGAGGTACTGGATCATTGAGAAGTCACTTCACAACTCTCACCTAAATAAGATTCCCCTAAAGACACTAACTGCCTGAAGCATGTTATAATGCTTGTAATGCTTGGTGAGTTAAAGTATCTGTTAGCTTCAAGTGTGTGATTCGTGAAAGGTAATGCAGCATAAATAACACTGGTCGACAAAATTTAACTTTTTTTCTTTCACAAGAATTAAAATAACAGATTCTAAAAGTATTTTTTGTGCTGAATTCAAATATAATTACAGCTTTTCCCCATCGGGCAGGAGTTTTGTGTGATATTCATTTGAATTTTTTATAATATTCCAAAAAAACCCTAACTAGCTATCTAACTCAAAATTATAACTACTGATTCTGACTTACCTAGAAAGTGGTAGATAGTAATTTTCGGGTATATTTTGCATCTGGGACGTCTCTCATTTTAGTCCAACAGTAGTCAGCCAGCATATTGGAACTTCACTTGCCTTGTTACCTCTTCTCTTGTAGAAATTTGCTGATGAAAACACTCGCTGTGTTCATCGCTGACAGCTCCAAGGTTTTCGAGGAAGAAGTCCAAGTGAGAGTCCAAGAAGTGAATTTTTAAAGACATGTTGCATCCCATAGCTTTATAAGAATGCAGAAGATCAGCCACTATGTCACGATAGTTTTCTGCTTTATGGTTTCCAAGAAAATTGCAACACAAACTTTTGAAAGACTGCCAGGCTGCTTTCTCCAGTGGATTTAACAGTCCCTCGAAATGTTCATCAGCCATTAATGATCGGATTTTTGGTCCTATAAAAACTCCTTCTTTCAATTTAGCATCACTGACTTTGGGGAATTTCGATTTCAAGTACAAGAATCCATCAGAAAGTATATCCATAGCTTTGACGAAATTTTTCATAACTCCTAACTTAATATGCAATGGAGGTAAAAATATTTTTTCAAGCTTCACTAAAGGGACACAGGCCACATTTTTCTGGCCAGGGATAAGAGATTCATGTTTTGGCCATGACTTTCTAACGTAGTGAGACTTCTTATCTCTGCTGTCCCACTCGCACAAAAAACAACAAAATTTGGTGAACCCAAGTTGCAAACCAAGCAATAAAGCAGCAGTGACCTTTAAATCACCACAGATATTCCATTCATATTTTCCATATTGTATTTTCTCTAAAACTAGTTTCATATTTTCATATGTCTCTTTCATATCAGTGGCATGCACTACCAGTATTGATGGAAGTTTATTGCCAATATGTAGCAGCACAGCCTTCAAACTTACTTTAGAGGAGTCTATAAACAATCGCCACTCATCTGGCCGGTGTTGAAGCCCAAGAGTTTCCACAACTGAACGAATATTACTACAAAACACAATACCATTTTCTTCAGAGAAGTATACTTTGAAAACACTATGGCGGCTACGATATCTACTAATTCTTACATCTTTTTGGAGTAGATTCCACCCTTTGAGTCTGGAAGCTAAAACTTCCGCTTGCTGTTTAGACAGATTTAAATCGCAAATCAGGTCACTAAAGTCTTGCTGATTGGGCAAGTATGGTTCTGATGAACAGCTACTGGCTTCATATGTAAGATCATTTTTATTTTCATCTGAATCATTTGGAGTTTCAGTGAGGTCAGACCAGAGTTATCACTTAAGGTCGTATCTGCATATACTGGTACAGGGAGCTCTTAACTCTGTAAGACAGGTCTCATTGCAGATTGCAAATTCGGATACATAACTGTATATTTTGTTTTAGATGTGATTCCTTTAATATTTGTCAAACAAAAATAACAGCCAGTTAAATGATCCTTCGGTTCCCTCCAAATCATGGGAATTGCAAATGGCATATGATGTGTACCATTTTTCCACCCAGTCAGCAGTCTAACACACGAAACACAGCATGTATTTGGGGCCCAGCTCTTATCAAAATCACCAACTTGACAGCCAAAGTAAAGTTTATAACACTTCTTTACAAGTGGGGTCAAATTTCGCCTCTGAGACTTGAAGGTCAGCTCACCACAAATATAGCAGAAATTATCTGCATGTTTTACACAATTTCTTGGCATAATGAAAAAATAAAGCACAGAAATACAACATGCACAACATACACAATACACTTCTAAACAGAAAGGAAGGAAATATTTCACTACTCAATCTCACAGTCAGCTCAATACTGACACATCACAATGCCAAACAGGTCTGAACATGTCTAAACAACAATGAACAACAATGAACCTGCACAGTCATGTTTTATTGCACTTCAGCATGACATTGCAAATAATTTTTATAATACAGCTTAAGTAAAATAGCTACATATGAGGTAACGCTTCCTATGACAGGTCAAAGAAAACGCTAAACTCATATTTTGAAAAGTAGCTTTTACAGAAAAACTATGCCTGATGGGAAAATTCTGACTACATATCTGAATTCAGGATGGAAAATGCCACTAGATTCACTATTCAGATCTCTTGTGAAAAAAATCTTGTCGACCAGTGTAATAAGAAGCTCACCTATTTAAAGAAGTTAAAAACATTTTCGCACTTGCCTCAATTTATTTTGACACACTGTAATAAAAGTCCCTTTCATTACAGATGTTATGTAATCTGTTAATTGTTTTTTTCAACTCCTCAATTGCTTTGGGATTGCTTTTGCAGACCAAAGCTTTAGTGGTTCTAAAAGAAAATAATCAAGAATGGACCGATCAGAAGATCGCAGAGGCCAGAGAACTTGAAAAGGTGGTCTATTCCTCAAAATTTATACCAATACCATAAACTAATGTGATGAATGAGCAGGGGTGGTGTTTTAGTGAAAAAATGCACTGTTCACTTCATCCTCATTTACCGCACAATAAGAGGGAATTGTTTATCCGAGTAGTAAAATTCAAAATTATAGCTAGATAGATAATTTATCAAGCACTAATGAGAATATATCTTGCATTAACTAAAGTGTTGAAAAAAATTGGTCCAATAATTTGTAAACTAGAGGTCACACACCATACTACAATTTTCTCCAAATGTAAAAAGGTATTTCCTGAATGACAATAGGTTTCAGTACCTACACCACATGTATTTTGTGAATGTGTGTATCCAGGTAAGTGGAACCACGTCTCATCATAAGAAGTATCCTTTCTAATAGTCAACTACATTGTGCACAATAAACCTCTGAAAAATTCAAATACTGCACTCTTTTCCCATAATCTGCATATTTTAATTCACAGATGACTGACTTTTATACGGATGCAATACAAATTCTTTTGACTGCTTTATATGCAGAACCATAAAAAAGTATCACTTGTTTGGGCCAATTTATTTGATTTCTGTACCTTTAAGCATTTTATCATATATATTCACTCATTTTTCTTCTGTTAAGAAAACAGATTTATCACTCCTGCAAAATCATGCATGAAACCTGTGTCATGAAATTTATTTAATAAATCATGCACAGTATCTCGTTGCAATAATTTTGTTACAGAACATAGCAACAAAATTTTGTATCACTTTCTCGTAATTTTTGTTTTTATTAAAAATGTTTTCCACCAGAAACATGCATTCCTCTGTAAAATACACTGCAGTCTCCTTGTACACACATCAATAAGCATGTTACAATAAGAAACTTATTTACTGACAGCTAGCAATTACACACAATAATTGCGCTGGAAACCATAACAACCTGCTGGTCAGAGTGAAATGAGGAAAATGTATTTCAAATGAACACAAATTTGCAGAGTGAAGCAATTTAATAAACTTTCCACCAACATAAGTAGTGCCTTCCAGAACTTCCATATCTACGTTTAAGTTTAAATTATTCGAGGGCAAATTCACAATTTATGTGTGTTTAAAATTTAGATTTATTTCATACAACTGCAGAGATTAATTTTCATCAGATAGCTGTCTGGGTATGATATAAAGCAGTTGGATACATTACAAACAATGTTTTAATTGAGTAGAGAAGACGGTCAAAAATAATGCTCTGATTTCTAGCTGTTGATTAAGTGCTGCCAATGGCAAAGTGCAAACTGTAATGGCAAAGGTGTCCAATGTCATTCTAACATTCCTGTTGACTAATAATATCTGCTTACCTAATTCTTTAGGTACTTGATCTTGGTGCAGCAATTTGGTTATACAGTAAACTATCACTAATCTGACCCTCAGTGGTCCAGCTTCTCAATAATACAGCCCACATCTTGCCTTAAGTAGCTCGCATTTTCAGATTTCAGGTTTATTCACCTTTGTAATAACATTTTACAAGGTTCGTCAAGAGAAAAGATAACATAGTACATTTTACACTTACAAATTTTAAAATTTTGACCATTAGATATACAATTAGCATGTATAAGACTAAAGCAATTTATATACAATTACAAAATTTAATACACAATAACATTTTGGTTCAGAACCCACCCCTAATAACCTAAATAGCATAATACTAAAAGCAGAAATTATGCGCAACAATGTCAACGATTTTACTGCTATTGTATACTATTGTTTGCATTACAATATTTGTGGCTTCTTTTACAGTTCAGTACATACAATGGCTTCTAAAAGGAAACACGTTTCGCTAGACCTTAAACAGAAGTTCAAAAATTTGGATAAGCTGAACCAAGTTTCTATGCAGAAAGCCATTACTGCTGAGTACAGTGTTAGTCGAGCAGCTGTTTATGACATCAAAAAGAAAGAAAATGCTGTTTGACAATAAATAAGTCAAATGGACAGCGAGTTGGGAAAATGGTACTGATGTAATGCTTGTAAAGTAAAGCATGCTGCCATTCCATATCATCATTGCAGCAACTAAAAATTCAGGACATGTTTCATAGTGAATGAAACTGTTTGTGCATACCAAATGTATAGGTTCTGTATAAAAATTAATGTATCATATTAATAAAGTACAATGTATGGTCAAACTTCCAATCAATAATCTGGCACCCATGTCTGCAAGAAATGGCAGATTAGCAAGAGTTTAGAATATCTTGAGTTGAAAGCAATGTCAGCAACAATTAAAATGTATTTTCAAATTTGAGTTACACAGTATTTTAATGGATACAATGAGTGAAGTGAGGTTACATGCATAAGCTATTTTGAGCATAGAAAATGGATAACTATCAGCAGGGGCGGCTGGTGGCTCTGAAAATCGGTCGTTCACAAATTTATCCATGCAATTTAATTTTTTAAAGTAACAAACGGTTGTTTAAGCCTACCACTATAGACTGCTGTATACACAAGTTAACGGTAATTCACAGCGTATAACACAACATGCGTATTTCAGAAACACTCTAGAGCACAACACTCTTCTATTTATGCAGCTAAAAGTGGACTTGATATCTCTTCATGGCGGACTTCAAGTGTACATTGCAAGATTTCGTTCGGGATTGTCTTGGAGGTCCCCTTAAACACTGTAGCATGCTCCAGATAGGTTTTTCAGAGCACAGTCTAGCTCTGCCCGAAGTTTATCAGTCCTCGAAAAATACCAGGATTGCTTGACTTAGCTGAATCATCGTGTCCTCGTAGAGCGAACTCAAAGGTTCCACAAAAACTAATGCAGTTAACAATAATGTTTAAAACATACCTATTTTGAGCCACTTTCTGGCTGTGTTCTTCAATTGTTCTCTGATATGCACTGTCCATCTGCTTTGCAAAGTCAGATTTGTGATGGACAACACGGCACTGGGGTGGGTTTTCTCCGGGATCTCCGGTTTCCCCCGCCATCTCATTCCACCGGTGCTCCATCTTCATCTCATGTATCATCAGTGCCATCGCCTGCGGTGCCGTATGTAGTAAAAGCGGTCGTTAAACACTACACATTTCATCTGCTTTGCTATATTTACATTGCCAAGTATAGCAAAACTGTGTTTTTCATGTGCAGTTTTTAAGTTAAGTGTTTTTAGCGTGATCATGAACATGCTGCAAAGCATTCACGCCATGTTTTGTCCACGGATCTTCACCACCAAAGAGATCGCAAGGAAAGCAAAACAGGCTATTTTTAATATTACAACCACGCATCAAATTATATTTCTCATATACATTGTTGTTAAAGTTCCTGTTCAAATATCTTGTTTTTGTTTTGGCTACCTATGTGATTTTTATATTTGGCGTGGGACTTCCAAGTCGCTTATTTTCGGTTTTTTCTTCTAGGCTCATTTTTAAAAAGGATGTGCTCACAGACACTATGGAATTCATTGTTTCTCCTTATATAACACAATATACTTGTATTTAAATAAATCACTCTTATTCACTACTCAAAGCACAACACAACTAACAAAACACGGCACAAAACATGTGGCTATGCTCTGGTAGGTAACAGTAATTTGTGGTAATAGTTGACCGATGCGAACATTTAATATGAGAATAATAGGTGGTGCTGAAAACAGAAGAAGGCTTGGCATCCACTATTCTCTGGCTGCTAGGTTAACCAACCTTATGCAGCCATAAGCCCCGCCCTTCCCCCCTACTTGCCTCGTCACGCCCTAGGTTCATCCTGCCCTATACCTCCCCATTGTATACCAGTGGTTTGCAACTGAGAGTGAACTACTTGACACCTGCAAACAATACAGCGCGCTGAGGGCCACTGCACTAGACAAGGTCGAACTGAACGCCAAATGGAACATGCCCTTGCATTAAAGGGAGACCCAGCATTTTGGTTGTAGCGCAAACATGCTACCCCATTGAGAAGCCGCCCCTGACTATCAGCACAAGACAAAACTTTGCACAAAAGGTTTGGTTATACACTTCCATACCCTTACCTATTGCAAGAATTTGTAGCATTTGTGCTTGTATTTTGTATAACATAGTTGTATAATTACAATTTTGCATCCAAACATACTTCAAAGGCATTCATAATTATTTTACAGCACCCTAAACGTTCAAATAAGAAATAATAATTAAGAAGCAGCTGATTGTGAAAATATGCGAAACTGCTAAAGAATTTTCAGCAATCCAGAGAAGTGATTAAATACCAACCTGGCCATGAATGACTTGTAATACAGCCAACTTTAGTTTTATATCTACAAACAGTCAAATAGCTAAAAGGAATAAACTATATGACACAGTCATTGCCACATTTATATCCTTGGATATACCAGGTGAGTCAGCTGCGCCTTATTTTTTGGAAGGTAGGCCACCCATCAAACAGCATGTGAGCCTTTGTCCAGTTTTGCACTTACTAAACTGTATTGCTTGACTTTCTTAGAAAGAGGAATGTGCAAAATTCAGAAGAATAGCGGCTTAAGGGGAGGCATCGGTGAAATTTCGTAAAAAATGACAAAAAATGACATTTTTCGTTTTTTGCCTTAAAATTATGTTTAAACATTGTAGTTTCAGAATCTGCCGTCAGTTACGCCCTAGCGCCATTTAAAGAGCCACTACGCCATTATTTAAATGCCTGGGCACAGGTGGGCGTGGCCATTTAAATACTCTTTGGTTGCCGGTTGCAAAGAAATTGATCGAATTCTCACGTTTAAACTATGTGGTTTGATTCCATAGATTTTCGGTAATGTGCAGAGACATCTTCTGGATGTTTGTGAAAGTTAATCAATCTTCCTGTGTCTGGTTTGTGTTGTTTTCTGATTTCAAAAGGAAGCGTTTGCACGTGTTTTGTGTTTGTGATTGTGAAAGGTGGTCTTCATACAAGTGAGAGCCGTGGATACCAGCTGATTATTAAGATAAGTATTATTTAGAATAGGAATAGAGCTTCATTTAATATTATATTGCTTTCTTGCTGCAACAGTATATAATTTATACCAAGTTTGGTTAGGAGTGCATATATCAACAGGTGGCTCTTCCATATTTGTCAAACTTTAACACCTTAGGGCTCAATTTTTAAAATTTCTCTCTCTAGTACTACATAAAACTGATTAGAATGGGTAGGACAGTTAAGAAAAGGGAATCAAAGTGATCTCTTGCAGCAGGAGTCTAAAAAATATGAAACTAGCAAAGTATCTAAAACAGATATTAATGAAGCTGGTTCAAGTGGCAGAAAGTTGGGGAACTTCTACAATGATGATGAAAATGAAATGAATATGGAGATAACAAGCCCAGATTATGTACTTATTCACAGAGAAACTTGGAATAAGATATTTAATAGCTTTAGCTGTACAGATTGTGGATTCAACGGTTTGGAGGCAAAATGTAATGAATCTTTGGGATTTAGTAGTAAAGTGATAATAGAATGCCCTGCTTGTAGTAAATGCTATGTGAAAACATACTAGCCCTAGGGTTACCAGTGAGTCTAGTAGGCCACCTTTTGATGTAAATGGAAGAATGGTTGATGCATTTCTGGGCATTGGTAAGGGTCATGCAGCTATGCAGAAGTTTTGTGTGACCATGGGTATGAATTGCATGAGCTCTTCTACTTATAACTCCCATCTCATAGACAGAAGTAAAGAGAGTGAGCTATTGCAAAGTGAAGTATTTAGTATGGCACACAAAGTTGTCCGTCAGGCTCACTTAGATGTAAATCCAGATCTATCTGAGCATGACACTTTGGATATTTCTGTGTCATATGATGGTACCTGGCACAAGAGAGGACATACTTCTTTGTATGGAATTGGAATTGTGATAGATGTTCTTACAGGGCTTGTAGTAGATTTTGAAATTAAATCAAAATATTGTGGTACATGTGTAGCAACAGTTAGGGAGTTAGGAGAAAGTAGTGACGAGTACAAAGCTTGGGTTAAGATCCATAGGGAAAGTGGTATGTGTGAGGCTAATTACTTAGGATCTTCTGTATCTATGGAAGCAGCTGCTGCCAAAGATATCTGGCAGAGATCCATTGCTCTTTGTAATATGCATTACACAACCATTGTTTCTGATGGTGATTCCAACACCCACCTGCTTCTTCAAAGTTTATCAGTTTATGGTCCAGATATTGAGATTACTAAAGATGAACGTCTGAACCATATTGCTAAGCGATTGGGAACAGGCCTCAGACAAGTAGTGAAAGAAGCAAAAACATTAGGTAAAGTTCTTGGAGGAAAAAAACCTGGCAGTTTGAAAGCTGAAACTATTGTAAGGCTGCAAAATTATTATAGAAGTGCTGTTAGGAAAAACATTCCAAATGTAGATCAGATGAAATCTGCAATATTTGCAACACTGTATCACTGCATGTCAATTGATAAGAACCCACATCACTTCAAATGTCCTGGAGGTGAATCATCTTGGTGCTTTTATAATCGCGCTATAGCCAAAGGCGGGGAACCCCCAAAACATGAGGGCAATAGGAAAACATACCTTACACCAAGTGTAGTTTCCTTTGTTATGCCAGTTTACCAGAGATAAGCTAGTACTAATCTCCTGGAAAAGTGTACCAAAGGAAAAACACAGAATGCAAATGAAAGTTTGCATAGTGTTATATGGAGTAAATGTCCCAAAGAAGTTTTTGTATCTAGAAAGAAATTGCAAATTGCAGTGACTGCAGCTGTTAGTGAGTTTAATATGGGTAACAAAGCTAGTCTAAAAGTTAAGGGACAAGTTTCAGCAAATAAAGTGAGTCCTGTCAGCAAGAAAATTAGTATTATTAGAGATAGGCGAAGGCTGAAACAGAGTGCACAAAGTTCATTGAACACATATAAATCAGCCAGAAAACAGTTAAAAGTGACTAAATTAAAAGAAGAAGACAATAAACTAGCTGAGGGGCCTTCATATAGTGCAGGAGGGTTTTAAAACAAACAAACAAAATATTTGTTTCTATTTACAGCTTCTAACTAGATTTTCCTTCGTGTCGAATTTTTAGCATTCTTTTAATACTCATAATACTCCATACACTAAAGTTTTCCTGAATTTCTTTAACTTTTGCATATATGTATATTCCTATATAAGTGTTAAATAAAAGTTGGTATTAATATGGCTGTATATGCAACAAATGAATGATTGGTATTGAAAGCAAAAAATTTACAAAACTTCAAGAAAATTCTATTTTATTCCTTAAATTTTCTCCTTCAGAACCATGAGACATTGGCAACTGAGCAAATAAGTTTTGTAACTATTATCTAAAGGAACCAGAATTTAAAGTTTCAATCATTTATAACAAAAACTGTAAAGAATGTAACATTTTTCTTAATGTTAAGAAATTGCAGCAAAAAAAAAAAAAAAAAATTTAATTATCATGTTGTTGGAAAAACTATTGTAGATAGAAAAATTATAAAAAAACAGCCAAATGTAAGAAAATTAAAGAGAAAGAAGGTAATAAGATAGCTGTATGGCCTGCATATGATGCATTGGGATTTCAAAGTAAACAAAGTAGTTTAATTTCTATCTAAATCTTTAAATTCATTTTTCTCCGCTTTCAATTTTTCAACATTTTTATATCTTCAAAATGCCCCAAGTTTTGCAATTCTCAGTAAATTTGTATACAAATTTGCATACATATTCCTAAATACATGTTTAATAAAAGCTGGTATTTTTGCTTATTTTAATTGAATAGTTTATTTAATATTGAATTTTAAATCTCAAAATTGCAAAAATTTTTTCGAAAAATTGAGTATATTCATACATAAAATTTTTTTCTACAAAACTACTTCACAAACACTTTAAACGTATAGCAACTGATGTACATAGAAACCTGAATCTAAAATTTAAGGTTTCTAAAAGAAAAATTGGATGACCTGGGACTTTTTATATAACATACAAAAATCATACCATAAAAAACACTAAATATTTTTTTTTTGAAAAAACTATTTAAGATAGAAAGATGAATTTTGAAATCTTAACTAGATTTCCTGTACCCCATCTAATGACAAAATTTCAAGCAGTTCTGATGTAAACTCTGGATTTTAGCATTTTTCACAGATGCCTCCCCTTAAGGGACAAAATGAACTGTTTGCTGAAGTGCACCTCAAAAACATAGGACTCCTTTACTGAGAGCGAATTCTGGCTTCCAGCCGATTTTACAAATTTCTTATTAGAGTATACATGGCAAAGGAATTCAGTAAACACCTTGGAAAAAAATTGACATTTAATATGAGTACACTAACATCACCTGAAAAGAAAATGGCAGATTCTCGTACTTAGAGCAGGGATTGGCTCTAAAAATTAAGCAAAAATTAGCCTCCCCCATCATGGACCAGTACAGTTTATTTACATTTTTGCGTAAACGTCTCATGCAACTCAATTAACATGCATAAGAACTTTTGCTGTTTATGTAATAATATTAGAACACCCAGCAAATTATTAGAAGTGTCTTAAAAGGCTAAATCAAGCATGAGAACTCGCAAGGTGAAAAAGGAATCATGCCAGGCATACAAGTTGTACTAATGAACCCAGAATGTGCTTTTAGGCAAGTCTCTAAATAGCTCAATGAGATTATGATGTCTCCTGTGCCCTAACTCCCAATGACACAGGTTCGAGTCTCAGCATTGTAAATTCTCTTTTTTTATGTACATCAAAACTTGGAAACCGAATTCACAATAATTTAACTAAGAAGTCCCTGAGGGCGTGCATTACTGAAGAAGGTCATCAGTTCGAGCAGTTGCTTCATTAGAGGAGTCATGTTCTAGGAATAGAAAAAGAGTATTTCCAGCACACCAAAACATAGCAATTTGAAACAACACTTTTAATAGCACAATAATTCTATGTCTGAAAATAGTGTTTAACTTCCACGTTAAACTCTGATACTGTAATTTCCTTGTTTTCTGTGTTCAAATGTGTATAAATGATCCTTATTTCCATTTGCACCTACCTATAGGTGTGTTTAAACTACCTACTTGTAGTTCACCAATAAAGAAACATCAAACAATACCATAAAGCATACATAAAACAATTAAAAATAAAAATAATAATTTTCAGAATAATAATTGTAAATTGTGAGGATTACATGGTAAAAAAAAGTTAGTATACCTATGCAGGGGATTCGAACCACCTTCACGGCAGACAGATGACATCGCAGTTTTGTGCTCGTTTTAACTGAGCTATCTAGTAGTGTGTGAGGTAAATATCCCATTTAACATATAGTATTTGCTGTTTCCAGTGAACATTTGCAGATGGGTAAACGTCAGCTAATTACAAATATATTACAGGCGATGCAATAACATCTATATTAGTACTAATTTCATTGAGTGTTTAACACCCATGTTAAATACACGGGTAAAGTCTGTTTAGTTAACATGTGTGCAGTTACCACTCAAAGGGACCTCAAGGGACCTGACCTGCCCGCCCACTAATGACCGTCATAAATCTATCTCCACACTTCAGAAATGGAACACTGTTGTTGAGGACCAATAGCAACCCTGATTTTATCGAAGTGACAGTCGCATGTCTATTCCACGTGGAGTCTCAGTTGCAAAAGTTCCAACTTCCAGTTGATCTGTTTCATTATGTGCAGCAATTCGTTGTGTGTCACGATGTGGAGATCGTGGGAGGGAAATGCAGTGGTAAATGCAAATGAAGTAGCAGATAAATTTTAGTCACGTGAAAATAATCAAATTGAAGACAATAGTGTGAATAACTGGGCCGAGTTATATTACTGGAAAAGCCTCAAAAAACAAAGTTTCAACGGGAACTGTTTCTAAGCAAATTTAAGCACCTGTTTTGAACAAATATAAATATGTGCTGAAAAACAATCTTGGTAAGGGGTCATGCAATGATGATAAATTATGGGTATTCACAGAAATACAGTAAGAAATATTGTGTTGAAAGGAATACCAAAGATGCCAATCAAATGTGAAAACAAAAGGAAACGTTTCTCTAAAGTAGATAATTTCATATGCGATTTAATTTGTTGAGAAATTTATAGATCCTATGCAAAAGGGAGAGCAGCCACCTTAGACAAATTGGTTGCACATTTGCAAGAAATTTGTGATTTTCCTTATGGGCACTGCACTTTGCGTGGCCTCCTAAAGGAGCTGGGTTTCAATACTGCACTCTGAATAATAAAAGGGTTATTATGGAATCCAGTAGAATTGTAGCTTGGTGATATATATCATCAAAACTAAGAAAGTTTTGCAGTAATGGACATAAGATAATTTATTTAGACGAAACCTCATACGATACCCATGACGTATCGAGAAGGGTGGCAACCTTGTGGAAAGGTTTGCGAGGAGGCGCGCCAGAGTTGTAAAATGATTATAAGGGTTCGTCAAAGGCAGCGGCCGACTGCACATGAGTTAACTAAACAGACTTTAGAAACTAATAATGGGGTCAATGTTTTCATTTTGGAGTATAAAATGAATATTGCATAAAACTGAAGAATAAGAGGTAGCTGACTCACCTAGTATATATTGGCATTATCTCTGCTCTATGTGGGACCTATGTGCTAAAAATCAGGTGCAAAGTATAGCTGGAAGTACTTGAAAATGAGTCCAGAATACACTGGAACATACAAACATAATAACACAGCATTGTATGGGAGGGACTGTTTACCCTGATGGGCAGGGGCCTACACATGGCATACGTAAGGAGCTCCTCCTCCGCACCCGAAACAGAACAAGGGATGTCCAGCAGCTACTTGCAAATGGTCAAATGCAGCATTTTCTGGACTTCACTTTTGGACATTGCAGTTCTACTCTGCAGCAGACTTTTAGTGCACATGGTTTATATACAGTAGGCATTATACCCAACAAATTTTCAGGCGCATAGTGGTGAGAGTACAGTGATAGTTCCCTTGGTTTTATTCAAAGTTCATCCAATTGACCATCAGACAAGATATACACAGATCTTTGCCCACTTTTTTTTAGTTTTTTTTTTTTTTTAACAGGGAGTTCCAAAGCATATATTACTAATAAATCTGTGTCAAATTTTTGGTTGTAAAGCAATAAGTAAAAATTATTGCAGTAACCAATAAATTGTATCAATTTTATTGAACAGCTTTTATAGGAATTATTAACTTATAAATGTCTTGTTATAAACTATATATTTATATGGTTATATCCACACAATAAAATTATGAGGTTATACATCTTTTATATTTATATAGAAAATGAGTCTACAGCACTTTTCTTACAATTCATCTTCATCAGACAAAAGATCCTCAGGACACCGTTGGATACATACATCAGCTTTTTTACTTTCTTCAAGCACCAGATCATCATAGTTCAGCTCTTGGACACTGTCAGAAAAAATAAAAGGAATAAAAAGAATAAAATAAAAACTGAATACCTCGTTAAATTAACCCAACAAAACTGAAAGTTTGTTGCTCTCTTGTATTCATATTTATTAATTAATTATATATATATATATATATATATATATATATATATATATATATATATATATATATATATATAACATCAAATTATAATAAAATATATTTACAAGATATTTCTTAATCTTTTTTTCAATTGTTCATTTTTTACTATCTGTATTTTTCACTGCCTCCTGACATCACTAATTAGTCCAAACAATTTCTATATCAGAACAGTGCCCTCTACAAGACTAAAGGATAAAAAAAAAAGTATTAATAAAATATGTTATGAAAACAAATTGCTATAGTTACCTGATCAAATTTTTTTTGCAAATTATGTGATTTCTGTATTATAATTGTAACTTGTTTTTGTAAAACAACATAGATTTGCATTTTTTTGGTTTGAAATAATCACCATACATTGTCAAAATTTCAAATAGATGCAACATTTTGATAAGAGTCAAGAGCCTTATCTCCATATGCATCTGTACTAGATTTCTTCTTATACAAGTTCAACAGGTGGCCTCTGCTTATATGAGCAAATGCTTTAAAGAACTTCAATCACATATGCATAATCAACGTAAAAGTCATATTGCTCCACTTATCAAATTATAGGCAGGAGCTGTTTGGAGAACCTTTGCCCCCATTTGAATACATCCTGTATTACTGCTCACTTAACTATGTTTCCTTTCTTCAGCAGTTTCTGGTTAGAATATAAAATATGATTAACTGTGGAATATTTACATTGGTTAGAATTGTTACGGATTTAATTTTTATTCTGTTACAAAGTTAATTTATTCCAGAACTTTTGCAAGCTTATATACATTTATTTAATGCTATTTTTGGCTTTCTTGATGTAGTTCATTTTCATAACAAAACTAAATAACAGATGTAATTTAGACATGACAGCAATTTCACTTCCGCAAACATTGTAGCTGTATTAAAACACAGAAAAATGAGAAGACAAAAAAGAGTATAATGATACATCTTGAGTGAAATTTAATCTGTTTGTATGTATTACTTCAACCCTTTGAATATACTGCATTCTATTTATCTCCCAAAATACGAGGGCTATCCAGAAAGTAGATTACGTTTTGGAATAAAAAGTAAACAAAGTATAGGAAACAAATTTTATTATATACAGATGAAAGCCACACTCAAATACTACTTTTCGACATAGTCACCATTCAAATTAAGGCATTTATCGTAGCGATGTACGAGCTTGGAAATTCCTTCGTCGAAAAATTCGGCCGCCTGCGCCTTCAACCACTTCGTTACCTCTTCTTGCAGCTGTGCGTCGTCATCAAAACGCTGCATAGCCAGCCACTTCTTCATTGCTGGGATTAGGTGGAAGTCGCTCGGTGCCAGGTCGGGACTGTATGGCGGATGAGGAAACAACTCCCACTTAAAAGATTCAAGAACTTCACGAGTGACATTTGCCGTGTGAGGCCGGGTGTTGTCGTGAATCAACAAGATCTTAGAGCTCAACATTCCTCTGCGCTTGTTTTGAATGGCTCTTCTGAGTTTTTGGAGAGTTTGGCAATACCTTTGAGAGTTTATTGTAGTGCCTCTTTCCAGGAAGTCCACCAAAATCACACCTTTTCTGTCCCAAAAAACAGTCGCCATCATCTTCCTTGCTGACACTGTTTGCATGCATTTCTTGGGTTTTTGGGGAGAACTTGTGTGCCCCCACTGCATTGATTGCAATTTCGTTTCACAGTTCACGTGTTTCACCCATGTTTCGTCACCAGTAACGATGCGATCGAGTAAAGAGTCACCATCCTTATGGTAAACGTCCAAAAAGTTCAACGCTGCAGCCATTCGCTGATTTTTGTGGTCCTCTGTCAAGATTTTTGGAATCCATCTTGCACAAAACTTGTGGTAACCAAGCTTTTCGCTGATGATTTCGTGCAACAAACTTCGCGAAATTTGTGGAAAAGTCAAAAAAAGTTCCGTTATTGTGAACCTTCGATTTTCACGGACTTTAGCATCGACTTTTTCGACAAGTTCGGCAGTCACTATGCTGGGTCTCCCACTTCGATCTTCGTCGTGAACATTGGTTCGGCCATTTTTAAATCTGATGACCCACTGACGCACTCCACCTTCAGTGATAATGTTGTCCCCATACACTTCACAAAGCTGCCGATAGATTTCTATCGGTTTACAGTTTTTTGCAGTCAGAAACCTTATTACTGCACGCACCTCGCAGCTCGCGGGATTTTCAATTAACGCAGACATTTCAAACCGTCACAGTATCTGAACGGAGCACAGCACGAACCTCTCACTAGCACGGCTAGATGCCGACTGAGCTGCGCAACGCTCTGACCCCAAGATGGCCGCGCTAGCCCCGCCCCTAGCGGAAACAGACGAAAACGTAATCTACTTTCTGGATAGCCCTCGTATATCTGAATAGCTTGGCAGTGTTAACAAATTTAGATGATTTACACATCTGCTACATTATTTTCACACTCCAAAGATTTGTTGATTTCCTGAATAATGTAGATTTAATACTAGTCAATATTTTAACAATATGAAAATAACACAATTTTCACAATAACAAAAAAAAAAAAAAAAAAAAAAAAAAAAAAAATAGACTTTTCTAGGTATCTATCTATTAAGTTTCTATGGAATGGTGAAAATCACATTAAAGAGAATCCAAAGTGGTTAACTACATATACGAGGGCCGTTTTTTTTTCAACCTCCGATAGGCTATAAATAAAACACAAGTTCATATAAAACAATAATTTTTTTACCAAAAGAATAGTACACTTATGGTTACTTTTCGACATAATCACCGAAGAGATTGAGACATTTGTCATATCTGTGGACAAGCTTTTCAATTCCTTCTTCAAAGAAAGTTGCCGCCAGTGAATTCAAGTAGTCCTTGACGTTCGTTTGAAGGTCCTCATTGGTTTGAAATCGCTTCCCACCAAGCCACGTCTTCAGTTGAGGAAAAAGGTGAAAGTCACTGGGTGCTAAGTCAGGACTGTATGGCGGATGATCGAAAATGTCCCATCCAAATTGGGCGAGAAGCCGTTGAGTTGCTGCCGCAGTGTGGACGGTCATTATCGTGGATCAGAACAACTCCAGCAGTCAGCCTTCCTCTTTGCTTGTTCTGAATGGCTCTACGTAAACGTCGTAAAGTTTCACAATAAACAGCTGAAGTTATTGTGGTTCCGGGCTGCATAAACTCCACAAGCAACACACCTTGTTGGTCCCAAAACACAGTAGCCATGGTCTTTCTGTTGTTGAATGTTTGAATTTCTTTGGTTTGTTTGGTGAATTTGAATGCATCCATTGTTGTGATTGCCGTTTCGTTTCCGGTGTGTCGTACTGAACCCAAGTTTCATCCCCAGTCACGATTGATTTCAAAAAGTTGTCTCCTTCATCGTGATAACGCTCAAGGAACTCCAAAGCTGATGCCATTCGTCGAGTTTTGCGGTTGTCAGTCAACATTTTTGGGACCCAACGTGCACAAAGTTTTTTGTAGCCTAACCTTTCAGTAACAATCAAGTACAAAACAGACCTTGAAACTTCTGGAAACTCCGTAGACAAAGCAGTGATGGTGAATCTGCGGTTTTCTTTAACCATTCTGTCAACTCGTTGAACAAGGTCATCTGAAACGACAGATTTGCGTCCTTGACCCCCTTCATCATGCACATCATTACGACCATCTTTAAACTTTCGACACCATTCACGAACAACACCATCACTCATGAAGTTGTCGCCATACACACAACTCATCCTCCGATGGATTTCTGCAGCACCATGGCCTTCAGCCTGTAGAAAACGAATTACACTTCGCAATTCGCACTTGGCGGGAGCATCAATAATGGCGGCCATGTTTACGTGGCTGTAGCACAACGCCGACTGACGACTGAAAGTCAACAATGGCGGAGTGTGTAGTGCGAGAGCTGCGCAGTCGCCGACAGCGCATACCCGCTTTCTGCTGCCCGCGTAGTGTCGGCATGGAGCGATCGGAGGTTGAAAAAAAAAACAGCCCTCGTATAAAGGGAATATACTAACATGTATAATTTATATTCTTCCAATGTTTATTAGCTAGAAAAACACAGAGTGAGAATTTATTTAAAAGTATGAAATGCATATTCACCTGTCCAACAGGGAGATGGGTCCAATCCCAAGCATGTTATCACTTTTCTTGGTCTCCATCTTCACTCCATAACTCGAGCAGTTCAATACTTTGCACTGCTTCATTGTCAATGAAGAGTCATCTAAAAGCTGGGGATAAAAGTCATACACAGCTGTCATCTTTTTTTTTCTATGCTGATACAAGAGGAATTTATACTTAATTGAATAAAATTAATTAAAATTAAGCTTTATAATTAAAGAATTAGAAGGTGGAGAAAAGGTAGAATAAGAAAGATGGAAAGTCAAAAGAAACATTTAGAAAACAAATTACTAAAGTAGAGAAAGAAAGAGTAAATGTTCTGGAAACTGCTGTGTAAGCAGTGAGTTAAGAAGTTGAATCAAACTTAAAAAATCTTTATCAAACCACTGATCTTCAACTCATCCCCAATACCCTTAATATCCAAAGTACCATACAATCACAACTATTCTATAATAACTGGTTCAAGTTTAACAATTTGCTAAAACTGCTAACCAGTTGCTATGCATTATTTGGTGTTCTATAACATGTAAAAATACAAGGACAGTTCAATAAGTACTCATGTTACATGACATTGCTAACATAAATTGGTATTTGAATTTGAATTTTATTTCCTCCTTGGCTACATATGTTATGAGACACGTCAAAATGTATAAATACAGTGTATACTGTGACTTTGTGGGTTCGTGAAATGAAAAGTCCAATTTCACCACTCAAAAATGTTCTTTATTTCCACCGACTTACAGTTTAACACTTGCCAATTACACAGTATTACGTGCTGCACACAATTACAATTCACCAGTTCGTCCGTTACAATTTCACTTGTACTCGCGACTACGTAAACTCCGATGCACGTACACAGTCTCGTTCGTTAACACGGCGCTCCTTTCCACGCACGTCACTGACTAACACTTACACCAAGAACTGCGACTGTCTCCTCACTCACACTCACTAACCAACTGACTGACTTCGCTCCGGCAGCCCCTTTTTATAGGAATATCGCCGCCTTCTGGCTTGCACGGGAATGTTCCAGTAAAAGAATGATCGAGAACCAGGTGTAAGAGAAACAGACGGCACAGTCATGTTTTTCCTCCGACCACCGCCTGTCACCACTATAAGACGAACGAGGAGGAGGTGTGGCTAACACGAACCTGCCCTGTCTTCCGCTCCCAGCTGCTTCCACAGGGTGTTCCAGCGCTCGCGTTACAATACATAAAGTCAAATTGATTACATACAACATACACATTAAGCAGCTTTCTATGGTTCCATGTGGTATATGCATAGACTAATTTACCTACAAGAAATGTCACAATATAAATATTACATATTTGTGAATGTACTATGTACAGTGCTCATTTAAATGGTTATAGTACCTTCATTTGCTATAAGCCACCAAAACAAATTTGTATTGATTTGTACATTAGTTTTGATTTGGCAGGCGCTTCAATTATTTAACATGCTTTCAGTAAAATAGAAAAAATACAGTATTATTCAGTGCTTCGCTTTTATCTTGGCATAGGAAAACTTGTGAAGAGATAGAAGAAACTGGATACTATTTATGGAAACCTTTTGCCATATATGACATTGAAACACTGGTTCTTCAAATTAGGTTGAATCTATCGAGATTCAACTGTATTGGAACACCACAGTGAAGCGAAAAATTATTAAATTTTAGATGAGTCGCATTTTTTACACATCTGCTTCACTTTCGTACCTATTTTGAGGACATGTTTCGCAAATCTTCGTTTGCATCTACGGCTCTTGTGAGTCGCACAAGAGCCGTAGATGCAAACGAAGATTTGCAAAACATGTCCTCAAAATAGGTACGAAAGTGAAGCAGATGTGTAAAAAATGCGACTCATCTAAAATTTAATAGGTTGAATCTGTTTTAAATTAGGAGTGCCCAAGATGCTGGCACTCCTAATGCCCAGCATCCTCAACCAGATGGGGTTACTAAGGAAGCCATTGAAAAAGTCCACAATATGATTCTTGCTGATCACTGAACAAAAGTTCCCAAAGTGGTAGAGGCTATACATATGTTGTTGGGAAAGGCAATGCCTATTTTGCATAAGTAGAGAATAAAAGTTGTCAGACCAATGTGTTTGGAGCTATTTAACTGAAACCTGAAAAACTTTTTGCATCAATTGTTAGTGTCAGTGAGACATGGTTTCATTATTATACTCCAAAAATCAAGCTACAATAACAAAATGGATTACTTGCAGTAAGTCTGCTCCAAAGAAGGCAAAAATGGTCCCATCAGCTGTGAAAGTAATGGCAAGTAAATACAACAATTTTTCACTTCTTGGAAAAAAGAAAAATAGTTACTGGACAATATTATGAGTTATTGGTCCAATTCAACAGAAGTTGGAAATACAGCCCCATTTGATAAAGAAGAAAGTGCTGCTTCACCACAACACACCAGCACATTTATCTGATACTGTCGCTGCCAAAGTACATGAACTGCATAATGTACTGCTGCAGCACACCCTATTTTCCTCTGACCTGGCTTCCTACAATTTGTTCATGTTGGTAAACATGAAGCAATGGCTCATAAGCAAAATTGACATACATGAAAAGCCATCAAGACAAGGCATATTTTACAGAGCTTGACAATTCCCATTCTTGGAGGTAGTAAGAAGTGGCAGGTGGTAAGAAGTGATTCACTGGAACAATAACACAGAACTCTTTCTATATTCATATATTACTACTTCCTTTAGACAAGAACTGTAGTTCCAGTTGATTAGTGCAACATTTGGTCTTCTACTAGAGAGGAACTGCAGTTCCCATTGGATGGGGCAATGTCTGACAGTCTATGGATTTGTGTAATGCCTTGGTTTATTCTGTACATTTTAGTTTCTTCTTCTTCTACAATAGCATTACTGCCCAACATCGGGCCTTAGCCACCTCTGGACTCAACTTTCTATCCACAGACCGTCTCCATGCTTCCTTACCAATAAATTTCCTGGCATCAACTGTCACTGCATCTATCCATCTCTCCTTAGATCTTCCTAGTATTGACTGTTGTTAGTACTCACACATTTAGTTAAATTAAATCAAGATGTTGCAGTGAAAAACAAAAGCTATGGGTCAATAAAATCCTTTTCTACAGATTGGAAGAATGAGTTACAATAATTCACACATTTAGCAGGATCATTTGGCTTTAACACTTGCACACATGTACAGCAATACAGCTTCAGTTTCAATAGACGTGTAGCATTTATTGCAGAAGATCCAGATACACCTGTTTACTGTGCTAGTTTTTTCAGAAATTTTTGAAGTGAACACTCCAAAGCAGCACCAATGTCATCCAGTTTATTTTCAGTTCACACTGACCTCTTCCTTGAATGTTTCTTGTCTGATACCAAACCCGAAGCTTCAAATTTATTTACAACTACATGTACAATTGACCTTGCAGGTGATACAGAGTTCAACAGATTCCCTACACACACAGCGAGCAGATTCATGTTTGAGGTAAACTTTACAAATACATATGCGTTCTTTCACAGATAATTTATGCATTATATTACTGCACGACAGAGGCACTTGACTGACTCTGAATGACGCAGCAATACCAATGAGTTGGCACTGGCACACGTTTGAGTGGAAATTGCCAGTCCAAAGTTCCGGCAGCCGGTGCATGAGTAGCGAAGAAGAGAGGGGCATGAGTAGGTTTGATTATAATTTAACTACCCTATACAATAACCATGAATAAGGTAAGATTAAACCTAAAAAAATGGCTTCTTTAATTTTTGTATATTATGGTACATATTTTTATAACTATGTATATTTTGGTATTTTATTTTGCATACAAATTTGGGCTCTACTGATTACTATTGTGAAGTACTGACAAAGTACATTAAGCAGGAAAATTTCTCAGAAAAAATATATGTTGCTCAAATGTGATAGATCCATCATCAGAACAAGTTTACTCATTGCACTGAAGGCTCTTCAACAATCATAGATCTAGACATTGAGGTCCATATTAACGTATTTACCACACCTAGCACCATGCAACTTTCAACTTCTCCATGAAACAAATCTAGATATTAAGTTATTAAAGCAATTAAATGGACCTCCAGATTTGATAGTTTGTGAGAAAATATTTTGTACAATATTTTGAAATACTGCAATTAATCTATATATGTAAATGAATTGATGTTTATTAGTCTTGCAAAAACTCTGAGAACTGAACCCATTTGCCAATTGTTTTGAAATATTTATATAAGGTTTAAAACCTGAAGTGATAATGGACTGGGTTATTAACTAAATATAAAAGTACACAGGCAAACTCTTACGAATACATACACCTTCTTTTATTTTCAACAAACAGAAACGTTGCTTAGTAGAAAGGTATTTCAACTTCTTGAAGTTACTATATCCATATGATAAAAATGAATTTGTAAAGCTTCGTATCCGCAAAACTTCAAAATGGCTGGCCCCAAAGCTCAATCGGTAGAGCACCTTCCTGCCATGCTAGGGGTCCCAGGTTTGATTCCTGGCGGTGGGGGTGGGGATTTTTCTCCGACCAAGATAATTTCTCATCTTCCCCAGAGTCTGGAAGTATGAATGAGAGTGCGAATGTGTGCATTTTCTAATGATTAAAACCCAACAAATACGAGTTAACACCTTCGATATGTTCCAAAGGATAACGGCTGCCGATATGACCATTGGAGTTAAAGGTGGGGTGGGGTATAAATGGAAGAAATAATATTAATGATGATAATTCTTTTTGTCAGATATTCATTTAAGTTCAAGAAAGGTTCTTATGAAGAGAAAAATTGGGGAAATTGCACAGAAAACAGAAAAACATTTTTCTTTTTCGAAATTGATATGCAATCTGAGGAAGATTATTATAAAGTTTAAAACAAAAGAGAACCAAATCATGAAAACAAAAAAGAACCAAATCACAATATGAAGAAATAACAGTTGAAATTTAGTTAGTAACTTTATAATTTATGAGCATAACCTTAAACTTAATATGAACTACTGCATCCGGAATTTTGACATTTTCTTTTCCAACAATATAAAGTTTAACTGTTTGATAGCTCTCAATCAGTGCAGGTTATTTTAAAGTTCCTATATTTATCTCTGGTTGATTGGTTTATTTTATGTGTTTATACTCTTTGTAATGGCACACAGCTACCACTGAAAAAATTACTGAACTTGATCGAAGCAATCATTCTAAAGCGAAAGTTTAAAGAAGAGTTTTGATACCGCATTCCAATGATTCCGACTGACATACAATTTGAATTTAAATGATTGCAGTTTCCTGTGCGGCTTGCTTTCGCTATGACCATAAATAAATCCCAGGAGCAGTCATTGAGTGTTTGCAGGATTAATCTTAAAAACCCATGTTTCTTGCACAGATAATTGTATATTGCCTGTTCCCGTGTTGGAAAACCATTACATTTTTTTTCCCCGCACCGGGTAATCAAACAAAAAATATCGTGTACCTTAAAGCATTAGAATGAAAACATTTAAAATATATTACAGAAGTATTACTGTGTGCGAATAAAGATAGAATTTTGTAAGTAGTTGTTTATGATTATTACATTAAAAATACCTAGAGAAGTATATTAACATAATGCAAATGTATTGTTGATATCATAGTAATTTTTTGATAGTTAATAAACAAAGCGATCACTCTGAAATAGAAATAATCATTTCTTCCACACTAGCTGTGTGTAGGCTAAGGTTTGGCTAAGGCTCTACTCATCCACACTCTTAAATAGATTTGTATTCAATTTTTTGTTTAAATTACATATTTGTGACTGTATATTATCTGTTCTGGTAACCATTAATGAAAACTATATGTACACTTTATAAGCAACGCAATCACCAGAACTTGACAAAAGAATATAAGTTTGAGGGACTGCCACAGTACAATGGCTTTTGACAGAATGATGTCTGTCAGGTCAGCTAGCTGTTAATAAATTTGTTTTACTTCCAGTAGCTATCAATATAATAAGAAACAATCTGTGATCTAGCCACAGCAGTGGTAAAAACAGAGCCAGAAAACTGAAACAAATATGACTGATTAGCAAACTACTACTGATTAATACATGATTATCAAGTGTGTGTGGTGTTTTAGGGCCCGTCGACAGCAAGGTCATTTGGGCCACATGATTATCAAAAATCACTGAGTTTTAGTCACTACTATTTATTGTAATTTAATGGTAAATCAAAATTCCTTAGATAAACAGTACTTAAAGGACATGGTCCATGTTATTACAACTGCCAGACTTAAGTAATTGCCTAGTACAATAGGATCAAAGGGCTCTAAGAGCTTACATGCAGGCCTCAAACAAGGACACTCAATTTATCAACATCAATAGTACTTACCTTGCTTTCATGCAATGTATGCCACTGTTAGAAACAGTTAAGTTGGTAAATAAATTGACGCTTTACAATAAAATATAATAATTTGTGACCAACTTCACTCATCTTGTTTTTTTTTTAAAAAAAACTTAGGTTATCAACTTGGTGACAAATGCTTTAAATTAAGTAATTATGCACCAATTTTACTAAAGTGTCAATCAAATTCGACAGCTGATTGTTCCACAAGAACCCCAGCCACATAAGGCATCACTTTTTATGGTGGGTTACTACCTTATGGTGGATTATACTTTATGTCTGGATGCCTTGCGTGAAATTTACAATGTGGCACAGGCTTTGTTGCAACTGAAATTTTTAAACATCTGCGCTGTCCTGAATAAAATTATCTACAAGGAAATCACAAGACAAGATTCTGAGTTCATAATTGTATCTCATGTTGCTAGTTCTGTTTGCACCATCTGCATGTTTTAATAGTTTGGGATTTTCTCTGATGTAATGCTCTTATTGCCAGAAATGCCACACTACTGCCAGTTTCTCTTCATTTCATTCTTAAATTTTCTTAAATGTTCCTTTATCCTGGTTTGTAGGTTTCTGTTTGTCTTTTGTATGTATATCTCGTCACAGTTCTTGCATTCAATGAGACGAATACAAAAGATTCCTCATGTTACCAGTGCAATTTCACCTTTAATTTTGAGTTTTATTAGACTTTCTTATGGAGTACAAATAGATATTGCAGAAACAAATAGTTTTAGAGGCAAACTAATCTTTGTTTCAAATAAACTTGCCCCGTTGACATGTATCCCACTGCATACCATTGACTTCCCCTTTCCCCTAATGGTTAGTGCTTTCGACGCTGTAGACATTGCTTTCACACCATGTGAAAACCTGCAGTAAACGTCATAATAACTGTCAGGAAGATGGATAAAAGCATGCAAATAAAGATAAGGCATGCAAAAATACTATTTATAATGAAACAACTCGTACGTTGAATGGTAATATATAACAAATTACAGTTCAAAGCAATGTCAGCACTAAAAATAATGTAAACAACTATGTCACAACTACCGATAAATGCACGTGCTATCATCAGTCATCTTGAGAGGCAAGTTTGAAGCAAAGAATCCTCCTTTTTATTTTATGTTAAGAATTAACATGCATTCCAGATAAATTAACTCTGTTACTAATATATTTAATTCATAAGGTTATCAAAATATAAATTTGACAATTATCTTCAAACATATTATATCATTATGTTAAATAACAAACTCATTTTTACTGCACAACAGTCTAGACCACAACAGCTGCCAATGAGGAGTGATTAATTCATATGAGCATTAAGAGATACAGGGCAAGCTTATATGAAACAAGGATTAGCCAAAAAGTGAACGATAGCTTTAAGTCCAAAAAGTGAACTGTAAGGAAATTCTTCACCCTTGATAGACGTTCCAATCAGATGATATAAGAGACTAAGTTAAACTTACCCTGATGCCGATCATGCATTCAAGGATTAAGCAATTGTTCAAAACTGCTTTAGCCCCCGATGTTATGGTGATCCCTACACCAAAGTCTACAAAGGTACAATCTGTTGCTTTCAAGTCTCCATTTTCAGACAACACTATACCATGTGTGACACTACTTGTTTTGAATCCAACAATATTACACCTCTTGAGTTCTACCATGCCATTCTTCACAGAAAGAGCAGTTAGCACCGATTGTGCATTTATAGTTAGATTTTCCAAGCACAAAGATTGTCCTGCAAACTGCAACATTACTTGACCAGCCTTATGTGCTTTAACAATTGTAGATTGTTCTGAAAATCCTGCAAAAATAAAAACATAGTTAAAAATTGAATAAACCAAACTTACAGAATTCACTGTTTTAGTAACAAGCACATCTAAAAATTTATACATTGTGAAAAGAACATTCAAACAAGATAGTTTGAGAACAGATGACAGCAGATTCTCTGGCGTAATTAAAAAAATCTCAGTCAATTCAAATCTTTGATTTGATCAAAATCAAATTCTCACTGTCAATGACCTAAACTATTCAAATCTTTATAGTGTCACCGTGTGGCATTGTTGAGCATCTGCGACAAGCCGGAACCAAGTGTGTGGGCAGGAGAGAAAGAGACAGAGAGAGGCTCCAGATTGTTCAGTCCATTGCTGTTGCCAAGAAATTTCTCAGAAAGTCTGCTGCATTCTACAAACAATGGCTGGATGGTATAAACACCCTGTAGGTGTTAGAAGCGGCAGTTGTTTGTTATTGCAACAGTCGATGAGTGAAGTGTACCGCAATGATTTCAGTCATTTGTTTTCACACAGCAATGCACCTAATAAATCTTAAAGACAGGTATTTGTCAATTTCATTGTTTTTACTACAGCAAAAGTTGTTTTAAATTTGTGCAAACCAGATTTCCGAATCTACATAACCCACGCAGTCACAATAGTGTTTGCTGGATCTCACTAACCATTAAAAATGTAACTTGAAAGATCTTAAATTAACCCTCTGTTTCACACCTCTTGAAAGAGTTTCTGCTCTAAAATGCCACCCATCAATATAATTGATTGTGCTACACCAAACAAAGACTGCCAATTCTATCATACTAACAGTGCTTATGAGGTCGTAAATCTTTTTTGAAACATCCTGTAGGAATGCATTTTGTACCACTGAAAAGAGCAAATCTTTCAACACATTGTTTCATTGTCATTAAGAGGGATTTTTTATTTTCAACCCTCACCAATACAGTTTGATCATGAAACATACTCCGCAGTTCTATTTTTACTTCTTAAAAGTAATCATGGCAAGTTGTTCTTGTGATGATTTTGTGCCAGAGAGGCATGATGACAAAATTGTGCAAGTCTGATGAAAATGTAAATACTCTTAAGTGATCGTGAGGATTGCATACCTGAGATAGCTCTGGGGGTCATCCCATGTAGAAAGCAGGAGTAACCCTGATCCTCTTACTTAATTTTTTTTTCTTTCAGTGAAATACCCAGCCCAAAACATGCCCCATCTTCTTTTTCATAATTTGGTTTATTTTTCACTTCATCACTGTTGAGTCTGTTAGAAATATGCAGATCTGTTCCGCTCAATGCATTTTCCATCACCAGAGTCAAGAAGGCTTGTCGTGAGCAACAACGGCCAAAATTACGGCATTCATAATTGTGATGGAGAACATGAGAGGTTAAAAGTGATATAATTAAAGATACAATAAACATTTGTACATAATATGATGCAAAGCTACTGACAAAGAAGCTGAAGGACATTATACTGAATTTTATTCACTGGAGCAATGAAATAGATCAAATACAATGTGCATAAAATATGAAAATGTGTCATGTGATCTCTAATCTTCAAAATATTTTCTTCCAAATCATTAAATCTAGAGGTCCATTTAAAGGCTTTAATAATTTAACCTCTGAATTTATTTTATGATTAAATAACCATAAAGATCTCAAAACTGATTGTCAACAAATTTGTTTTACATATAGTAGATATTTCTACATAAGACAATCCACCACCAAGCGGCACTAACCTTAACGAATGAACAAGAACAAAGGAACTGATGATAGTGATTACAAAATATGTTCTGCTGAATTTATATTTTAAAAGATAATTGGACTGTTGCCACCAAGTATTTATAACATATTGGTGTACTTTCTTCACCATTACTAGTTTCAATTTTTATCTATTACCATTCAGTTAATTAAAAAAATATAAAAAAAAGTATTAATACAGTATATCAAAAGCTGTGCAGCTTTCTTTATCAATGCAAAGAAAAGGAAAACAAATCCTACTTTGATAGAGTCAACATGAAAAATCCAAAGCCATGGTCAGGATTTGAACCATGGATCTCGTGGTTGCCATCCTGTCGCTCTTACCCATTGAGCTAGCATGGCCAACGTGCCATCCTGACATAAAATTCTCCAATTGACTAATATATATTTATTTCCCAGTAAACCACTAGAGGCTTTCGTATCCGAGATACACCGTTTGTGGCGACTTACTATCATAAGTACTTGAATCTCAGGCTTCATCATTAAATTCATATTATTTAAGTTAACTGATGGAAATTAATCATTTCTTCGCACTTGCCATGGCTGGGATTTGGTTTCTGTCCAGTCGCTCTTACCCATTGAGCTACCACGGCCAACGTGCCGTTGTGACATTCAATTCTCTAACTGAATCATATATATTATTTCCTGGTAAACCACCAGGGGCTCTGGTGTACGAGATACACAGTTCGTGGCGACTTACTATTGTAAATATTTGAATTCCAGGCTTCATCATTAAATTCTTATTATTTAAGTTAATTGATGGAAATTAATAATTTCTTCATACTAGCCATATATAGGCTAAGGTTTTGATAGAATCAACATGAAAAATCCAATGCCATGGCCGGGATTTGAACTACGGATCACCTAGTTTTGTCCAGTCGCTCTTTCTTACCCACTGAGCAACCATGGCCAACTTGCCGTCCTGACAATAATTAAAAAACCTTAGTCTATATATGGCTAGTGTGAAGATATGATTAATTTCCATCAATTAACTTAAATAATAAGAATTTAACGATGAAGCTGGGATTCAAGTACTTATGATAGTAAGTCGCCACAAATAGTGTATCATAGATATGAGAGCACCAAGTGGTTTACTGGGAAATATACAAGGGACATCCAGAAAGTAAGTTCTGTTTCAATTTCTCTCTGCTGCAGCGCTGCGATCGCAGTTCTGCACATGTGCAGTAGATGCTCTGTATCAAGGAGAATAAATGTGCGTCATTGTGAGATCGCTGTCAGCCACGTACACTTTGTTGTGCTTGTTTACAATGTTGGTGTTGATTGAAAATCCTGACGCTTGTGAAATCAGATGATTCGTTTTCTGAATGCTAGGAAAGTGAAACCAATTGAAATTTATCGGCAAATTTGCGATGTTTACGGACAAAACGGGATGCAATGGTGAGAAGATGGGTCCAACAGTTCAATGAAGGACATAGTGAAGTGCACGATGAAGAATGAAGTGGGCGTCCATCTTTGGTTACAGAAGAACTGGTTCACGCAATTGATGACAAGATCCAGGAAAACCGCAAGTTTACAATTAGTGCTCTCGCTATGGAATTTCCCCAAATCTCACGATCACTAGTTCATGAAATTGTTACCAAAAAACTGAAATTTCGTAAACTTTGCTCACGCTGGGTGCCAAAGATTCTTACTGAGCAACTCAAAACAAAATGGATGGGTAGTGCTCTTCAGTTTTTGACCCTACAGGGATTTGGCTGGGACGTGTTTGACCACCTCCCGTACAGCCCTGACCTCGCTCCTAGCGACTTTCATCTGTTTTTGCATCTCAAATCTTTCCTTGGTGGTCAACATTTCAACAATGATGAAGAGCTGAAAGAAAATGTTCCCAACTGGTTGAAGACACAGGTGGCAAACTTCTATGAAGAAGGTATACAAAAACTTGTGTCTCGCTATGACAAATGCCTGCAAAATTTTGGCAGTTATGCGAAAAAGTAGTATAAGAGTTGTAGAATTTTGTGCAATAAATAATTTTTCTGTATCTGAACACAATTTAATTTTCTTACCAAACAGAACTTACTTTCTGGACGTACTTCGTATATATATATAGATACATATGAGTCAATTGGAGAATTTAATGTCAGGATGGCACGTTGGCCATGGTAGCTCAATGGGTAAGAGTGACTGGACGGAAACCAGAGATCCATGGTTCCAATTCCAGCCATGGCATTGGATTTTTCATATTGAAAAACCTTATCAAAAACCTTAGCCTATATAGGGCTAGTGTGAAGACATGATTAATTTCCATCAATTAACTTAAATCCTACTTTATTGAAAAACATTATAACATAATGAACACATTAAAACATGAACTTAAAATTTTGTCAAAACTAGTACTATTTTTCTTAGAAAAAATTTAAAACCTTACTTCATAAAATATAATTATTTATCACAAACTTCACTTATCTTTTAAGAAAATTGATGAAAATGTCCACAGAATTCAACAGACCAGTAAATGTTGTTTACATCATCAGTCAATCAACAACATTTACGAAACTAGTCTCTTGAATTCTGTGGAAATTTTCATCAATTTTTTTAAAAGGTAAGTGAAGTTTGTCACAATTATGTTTTATGTAGTATTTGTTGCTTCACTGTTACTAGCTTCTATTTTTTACATATTAATTGAAAACCTTATTCATTGTAAACCACAACTTAAGGAAATATTTTTCTTAAACACCAGAAAAACTTTATAAAGCATATTTCCTGCACCTGTCCAAGTAGGAAGTTAAACCTATATAGCATTATAAACATGGCTTTCACTGATACAATTTCCAGGATATGAACTTTCTCCAAGACTAATTATATACCTTTTATGGTTCCTCCCTGTTCCAATGCTTCAATATTCTGGAAATCGTGTTCTCCAGGACAAAGCAACACTGTATCTCCAGGATTGGCTAGGTTCAGTGCACAGTGCAATGACGGGTAAGGACTGTAAGAAAGAATATATAATTTGTACTATCACACAATCAGCATATTGAAGAAAGATTTTTATTGTGTTATGTGAGAAGAAAATGGTATCACATTATCCATTTAAAAGACTTATTTTGGGCATGTTTCATACGCTCTTGCCTCCATCCTCATAGGAAACTTTCAGTCTTCAGAAAAAGTCTGAAGGAAGTCTTTTTAATGGGAGGTTTTTCTTCTCAGATAAACCTAATTACTTCACTGTGTATTTCCACTAATGTTATAATTTCAAGAGTGCTTGTTTAGTTGAGGAATAATGCAGTACTCTTGGTCACATATATTAATAGTATATTCTGAGAAATAATCCTAATGACTAATTCATAAAAAAAAATATGAGACTGCCAATGTTAAACATCTTAAGGAGTGCTAAATGAAGGAAGGAGAGACATGTTACAGCAAGCTCGTGCATTGTAAGTAGAAAAGTAAATGAAATACTGTATTTGACTTACGAGTTCAGCTGTGACCTTGCGATTGATGCAAATGAACCTGAGGAAGCACTCCATTGCTTTTTCCCCTTGCTCTGTTTTATACCCTATAATTTATCCTTTCTTTTCCAGGATAACAAATATTACTCTAAATAGAATAAGTAATATAAAGTTATATATTACTGTCTCGAACAACACAATTGAGGAGCATTTTTTCAAAACTCGATAGATGCAAAATTTGACAAAATTGAGTTATATATAGTATCAGCATAATTTTCATCTTCTGCATCATTCTGTGAAATCAGATTTTGCAAAATTCTATTCATGTCCTATGTAGAAGGTAGTAATTATTAGCAGTTTTTTTTCAAAACTTGATAGATGCACTAGCTCAGTTAAAACAAAAGTTGATAAATGCAATTTTATGATTTTATGATCCAGCGTGTAGCAGCCCCAATTCTATGAAATGCATGTTGGCATTGACTGTCATCTCACTGTTGCGATTCTTGTAATTCTCAATCATTCCTGCAAGCTTTGTACACTGCTGCACCATTGGCAATAACTGTGAACTCAGATTGTGCGCTTGGATTTCCCATTCATTTCTGAAAATTTTGTTATACTTACATGGCATTTTTATTCTTAGCTGAGACACTGCACTGTACTATAAATAATGGACAAGAGCTCATATTGTGAAACTGTACCCAGTCATAGAATGTGCAGAAGGTAGGAATTAGAAAAACAAGGAAAGGAAATCAAAATGCAAGTCAAGCAGCTCATACTCCAGCAAATTCATGTTTACATGGTTTCGAATGCACTCCATGAAATCCTAAAAGTAAAGAGCATAATGAAATGTGATGTAGCTGATTTGACTTATAATTATATAAGTGGATTTTACCAACATCTTTCCGTGTTCAACAAAATAGAGCAATAGAAGATTCCTGTAAACCCAGTGGACCACGGCCTTACAGCCTGGAATCTTCTACAGAACAAGACACCGGCTGTGAAAGCCTACGTTGGTTAGTAAAAACTTAGACCAAGATAAATTCCTTGTGAAATATGTGAGTATTGCATCTCCTAATAGCAAAGTGGTGAAGAAACAAGCTGCAAATAGAAAGCAGACTTAGCATTAAATACAGTGTGAGAACTAATGGTGACAGAGTATTGTCAGTATGTACTGCAAGCTTCCAAGGAATCACCGGGGTGTCAAAAGATAGATTGTCTCCTGGCTAGAATATTTCACTTATCTGGGAATGCGCCAAAGGAAACTAGAGGAGATGACAACAGGAATATAACAGAAGGGCATTTCTGCTGCTATAAAGCAAGACATAAAGAAGTGCAGATGTAGAGCAAAATCAAGGAGAGAATATTTACCTCCAGAACTTAATATCAGAAAAATGTGGACCAACTTTTGCAACAAAAGTTTAAGAAATCTACCAGTCTACTCTTTGTCAAAATATAAATACATATTTTACAGCTTCTTCAATCTTCTATTCCATACACCACACTGACACTGCTCAACCTGCAAAATGGGACTGATGAAGATTTAGACAAAAAGAAAAACGAACTAAGAAACATGTGCAGACTGCACAAGCTGCATTAAAAAAGGCTTTATGAGCTACTGAAAGAGGAAAATGCCAAGGCAATCACTATTTGCTTTGATATGCGGCAGAATCAACCACTGCCTAAACTTTCTGTTAGCAAGGTATTCTATGCAAGGCAGGTGTGGCTGTATAATCTATGCATAATGATTCCATCTAAAACCCAGAACAAAGATGACATTTCCTTGTACACATGGTTGGAAACTGAATCCGCAAAAGACTGCAATCAGTTTGCCTCAGCATTGCACCACTTCTTATTCTAACTGGAGGAAAGGATGTCCAGCAATTCTCCTTCTACTATTAGTTTATTTTCAGGCTCTTCCTATAGTTAGAACAGGAATAGTGTGATGTTCATGCTTACTGCTTTCTTGGAGAAGAGAAAAAAATGTTCCTGGATTTCACATCTCTACCCAATACGTGGTCACAGTTATACGACTCCTGATAGAGTTTTCGGCAGAATTGAAAAAGAGTTAAGAAAAAAAAGAGAATATCTTGAGTCCTGTTGAGGACCATCAGATATTAAAAAATCATGGCTCTGTGGAAGTGTTGGTCAAAGACTGGAAAATTAAGGACTTGAACGAAGGTGCAAAACTGACACTGAAGTGAAAGCTTCCTTTCAAAATAAATACCCAGCAAATCATAACATATTCAAAGCAATCAAAGGAAGACCCTAAGGTATGTGTAGAAGTTCAAAAAACATTCTGCTTTGCCTGTGGAGGTGGATGTGATGAAACAACGTGATGAAACGATGTGATGATGTGATGGAGCAAATTTCTGCTTTGATCTCAAAATGTTCCCCAAACTAATAGTCAACAAAAAAAAAAAAAAAAAAAAAAAAGACAAGAAAAGAAAAAAAAAAAAAAAGGATGTTCAAAATCTAGCTAAATTTTTTGAAATTCCAGAAACTGAAACGAATTTTGTAAAGATGTACTAGAATATACTATAATCTGTTTGCTGTAAGAATAAAGTTAATGTAAAAGAAGCACATACCGGAAATTAACCACATTGGCTGGTGGTTTTAATAGAACCGTGTTC
The DNA here is from genome assembly GCA_030765055.1 of Mantis religiosa. Taxonomy (NCBI): domain Eukaryota; kingdom Metazoa; phylum Arthropoda; class Insecta; order Mantodea; family Mantidae; genus Mantis; species Mantis religiosa. The sequence goes on along the minus strand of CM060955.1, from coordinate 63,486,618 downwards.
TTCCACAACATAGTTCCAAGGTTTATTAATCTTCTTGCTTTACCTGCTTTTAATAAACCATTCATGTTGTTTTAATATAGATCTAACATACAGCAATTACAAGAAGAACAATGACTCTCAAAAGTTCAAAAATGTGCTGGTTGATGTTACAACAAAGATGGCAGTTAAACTCCAGTGACTGCATTGCTGTCTATGTGCGCAAGCACAGATGTTATGTTAACCAATCACATAATAGAGGCGGAGCTCATTACGGAATGCGGAAAAATACTTTACTTTATTCTAAGAGCAAATAGATTATAATAAAGGGTTGCCTCCCTATGTAAAGACTGTGAAAAAATTTACATAGGGAGGACAAAAAGAAACATAGGCACTAGAAAGAAAGAACACTTCAGGCACTTAAGATACAAAAATATTGATAAGTCCGCAATAGCAGCTCATTTCAGGTCTGAAAATCATGAAATTGAAGATAGAACAGAATTACTAAAATACGTACAAAAACATAGTGAACTCGTCATATGGGAGAGAATATACATAGAAAAGCATAAAAACCAACTAATGAACTTTGAAATACCGCCAGAAGAGAATCCCACATTTAAGTTCATCACTAAATCAACAGATGGCAGCAGCAACTCCAGAATTACCCACACCCACCACACCACTGGATCAAGCTTTAGTCGCATAAGAGCAGAAGATGCAAACGATGATTTGCGAAACATGTCCTCAAAATAGGTACGAAAGTGAAGCAGATGTGTAATAAATACGACTCATCTAAAAATTAATAATTAATACCTATGTTGATGTATAGTACATTATGTATTATGAAAAGGTGAAAATAAATAAAAAATAATAAATATGTAAATAAAAAGTAATAAAAACAATATATGACAAAACTTCATGTGTTAATTTCTCACTTACGCAGAATAGTTCATCAGCATCTATCGGTTTTTGAAAAAACTTCAGCTGCTGAGAGCAAAGCGAAGAGTCCCTGATGGGGAATCCTGTAAACATGTAGCTCATATCATGTAAAGCTGTAAGAGAATGGTATGTTACTTACACAAATCAGAAAGTATTTATATTCTTAATTTATAAAATATGAGTCAATAGTGTAAAAACATTTGATATATGCTCGAACATACAATAATCAAGAAATATGCAACTACACCTTAAATATGCAAATATATGCACCATATTGTCACCGATCGCATTGTTGTCTTGGAGCTGCGACAAGCCAGTGCCAGGTACACGTGGGCAGGAAAGAAAGAGACAAAGAGTAGCGCACAGAGCTGGACGCTTGCCGAGAGAAAGAGACACAGAAGTCTGGAATTTTCCACTTTTCTGATGCCGTCGTGATTGTTACCAAATACTCTACTGCATTCTAGAACAATGACTGGGAGGTATAAATAGTGGCAAAGTGTGAGAAGCAGTCAACTGTGCAGTGGAGTGGAGTTGAGTTGTGTGATGTACTGCAGTGGAATCTTGTTTGTTTACGTGTGGCAGAGTAACGAGACAACCTTGAAGACTTTTGTTTGTAAATGTCACATATTTTTGCTGCTGCAAGGGTTGTATAAAGCTTCTGTTTACTGCAATAAAGAGTGTTTTAAATTTCTGCAAACAAGACTACTGATTCTACCAACCCACGAAGTCACAATATGCATTTGCATATAAATCTCATGTCTAAACATCAGCATTTGAATAGATAAACTCTATAATGGTTTCAACCAAACTTGAAACTTCAAACAATTTTCTTCAAACATTGTATTACATTGTGACATAACTGCATATTCTGTATGAATTTAATAAGCAATTTGTTTATTTGTTAAAAATTTTGATGTTTTAGGCAATTGTAGTTTCACTTCATTTATGAAAGAAACACATGAAAACATGTATATCCTCTTAAAAGCAGTAACTGGAATGTAACTGGCATATACAAAATGTTTTTTGTCTGAGCGGAACTCTTGGAACAGAGTTAATCATTACAAAGTGAAGGAGCAGCCTTTGAGACAAAGTTTAGTACCAGGCAAGAAAAATATAAATTTCACTCACTTGTAGATTCCCAGAAAATTTTATTACCACTGTTACATATAAGGCTGGTCTTAATGAATTTCATAAAAGCAGTGGACAAAAATGGGAATGGTCCTCAGTATTTAAGAGACATGTTTCCAGGTTAAGTGATGGAAAAGTAAAAGAGGGCTTTTTATTGGACTCAAATCTGAAAAATCCAGCAGGCTCCTATGTTCGAGGAAAACCTCACCAAAACAGAAAAAGTAGCATGGGTTTGAAGATATATGTTCAAATTTCTGGGAAATTAGAAAGCAATAACTACAATGAAGTTGTGGAAAATTTTTAAGGTCATATGAGGTAATAGGATGTATTATGTCCTTTAAATTAATTTCCTGCACTCCCATTTTAACTGCTTTCCACCGAACCTGGAAGTGCTAAGCAATGAGCATGCAGAAAGATTTCATCAACAAATATTGTCACATAAGTGACTTGTAATTGTATCTCTTTAGATATTGGTGGTATGTGATGTCACCACCGACTCCTGCGACTGTTTTTTGGTACATAAGGCTGGTTGTGAGGCCCGCCTCGGTAGCGTAAATGGTAACATGTCTGCCTCACGTTCAAGAGATCCGAAGTTCGAATCTCGGTCAGGGTGAGTTACCTAGATAAGGCTTTTTCCGGGTTTTTCCCCTTATCCTTCAAGACGAATGTCGGGTAACTCTAAGCTCAATGGACCCTGGGCTCATTTGAGCATCATTTCACCCAATTCATTCACCATCCGATATAACTTAACGTTGGGGCAGACATAAAAAAAAAGGCTGGTTGTGAACTTCTTTCTCTTGTGTGTGAGCAGCTGATGGGTACGGATATGTTTGTCCGTTCTCTTAAGGTAGGGGGCCTATGCGCCATGTTTGTATTTTCTGCTATTGTAGTAAACCTCTTATGTCTAAATTAACTGTAGTTTCAGTATTTTTTAGTGCAATCTAACCTTTATACAGAAAACCCAACCTCTCCTGAGCATGCTTACCATTGAGCTATTAGCCCCTGAGGTCCTATCTGGCCATATTGCATCTTAATTCATGCCCATCGATGGCCGTATTGTGGCAATATCCCAAATGAAAATGAGATAGGCAGGAAAATTGTCTCCTAACATAGTTGCTGACTATTGTTGGCTTCTTATCTCTGAGCGTTCTGGGCCCAGCCAGCCACAAAAGAAAGTATTCCAGAAAAAACATTCTAAAATTTTAAATTTTTTATAATTTTTACAAGTTATTTGCATTTTTTAAAGTTTTTTAAAACTATTTGACATGTCATCAACATTTACCACATATTTTTCAATAAAACTGACACTTTTCAATGCTGAATGCAGTAAAAGGTTGAGTCTGTAACTACATTTATTAAAAAATATCAAATTTTAACCAAAATATTAAATATGGTAGCTAAAGAAAACGGTATGTGATAGGGAATTTCTGACTTCAAATTTGAATTTAGGAGACCCGAATTAGCAAGTTACACATTTTCATTTCATGGCATGAAAGAAGTTAAAATTTTGCTATACAGTGTTACATTACTTCAGCACAAAGAAAAACTTTGGATAAATCAATACTTATAGCAGTTAAAAATTTGAGCAAACACATACCTAATGATTGCCTTTGGATCTATTGCACATTTTGCATCTGTCAGTGATGTGATGAGGTCATCAATAGTCCCTGAATTAAGAACCATTCTAATGCTAGTTGCTTCTTCTTTGGCCTTTTGCTTAATCTTGTTTATCATACGATTCCTGTAAGATTCAACACAAAATTGGTATACCCCATTGCTATTGTCAGTGAGCAAATGTTTAAAAACAAAAATGTAATTCACAAGGCTAACCTGAATTCTGGATATTGTAACATTTCAATTTCATATTTTATTACTTCCAATCGTTTATGCAACTCCATTAGATCACACACTGTGTTGTCATCCAAATCATCCTCCTCTTCACTATGCTCTTCCAGTAGCATCTTCTTTTGGCCAAGTTCCCTTGCTTCCTCTAGCAATGAATGAATGTACTTAGCCGCTTCATGTGGGATTACTCCAGCTCCCAAATCATAATGCCTGCACAACAAAAAAAAAGTTATATATTTCACTGCAACACTATGATGAATACATATTTTTTTTTTTTTTTTTTTTTTAAGCTGTGTGCTACTGTACCACTGATATGATCCTGACAACTGACATCTCATTAACAAACAAAATATTTGATTTAGTATCAGTGAAAAAATTTTAATCATACTACATTGTGAGGTCTGAACCGAGTACACACAACCTAAATTGTGCCTCAAAGAATTGTTGAACTTACAAAACCAATCCTATACCGTGTTTCACGTAAGCTTGCCCAGTATCTCTTAACGGTCACATGACCTAATCACCTCTCATTGGTTGCTGTTGTAATGACTGTCGTGCGGTAAAAATTAGTTCGTTATTTAACATGGTGATATATCATTATATGTTGGAAGAGAATTGTCAAATTTATATTTTCATAACTGTTTTAATTAAATATATTACGCAACAGAGTTGATTTATCTGAAATGCATGTTAATTCTTAAACGAAGTAAAGAGGAGGTTCCTTTGCTCTCAAGCACATGGCACGATAGCACGTGATTTAGCGGTAGTGATGACATTTGTTTATATGACTTTTATCACTGACCTTGTTTTGAACTGGATTAGTCATGCATCGCCATTCGAGAGTGCGGGAGCTAAATTATTTTATTGATCGTTTATTGCGCATGTACTTATTATATGTATAATGGCAGAGTCTACCGCCAGTTTTTCGCTGAAGTATCGCAAGGATAATTATTTACAAACAGGTGAAAAAAGAATTGTGTTGCATGTGTTTAATGAACTCACAGAGAAGAATCCGTCTTTGTCACTGAGAGAAGTCGAACAGCTGTGCTCTGAAGTTACAGGTGTGAGTGTTAGATCCGTAGGAACATCGCGACATGAAATTGAGGAAACAGGAAAACTTATCATTCCAGGCAAAAGCAGGAATAAACAAAAGTGCGTGCTCGGAGAAAATACGTGAAAAGTGTTGTGCTTCATCATGTGTATAGTTTTCCTTTAGAAACAAATTCCCTAACATAAGTGACATTTCGTCTGCTGTAAATGAGGATGCAGATTTACCAAATTTCAGCAGATTGCTTATACAGCTGGGATTTGTGAATGAAAAAAGAGGCAAGAAAAATGTGCTAAAAGACAGAGGCGATATTGCTGTGTGGCGAAGACGCTATTTAAGGACAACCACACTGCACCGAGATACAAATCGCTAAATATACACGAAGAACACACGAAAAGTAAAGTATGGTGTGACACGACTTTTAAGACTGAAAGACAAGCATTTTTTAAAGGTATGTGTGCTGGTTTAAAAAATCCCAGTGGAAAAGGCCACAGGTCTTTCATTATAAACTCTTTTAGTTTCATTGCTCTGTCATTCTGTTTCAATTTGCTCAGTTCATTATAAACTTGTATTTTTGCATGCCTTCATATCCTTATTTGTATGATTTTTGTAGGATTTTATTTATCTTCCCGGCAATTATTACGACATTTACTGCAGGTTTAAATGTGACGGGAAGGCACCGCCTATGGCCTATGACGCGAAAGCATTAGCCAATTAGGGCGAGGGGGAGGGTTGCTGAACGCGGAGTGATACATTTCAGCGGGGCAAGTTATATGAAACAGAGATTAAATAGGATACATTACACATTACTAATAGAAGTGAAACATATTAACATACTGAAATGGTGAATGGACTGGCAATACTTCAGTTTCATTTATTAAGTTTTCACTCAGCACATAATTCAAAGATATTCATCACCAGTGTCACTGTATGTCCAGTGGTGTCCATATGCTGATCCCTTACTTTAATCTCTTTTGTACCATCTATTCTCTACTCTCCTTAAAGTGTATACAGATGTCAACGATATGCAGTAGCACAATTTTAACAGTGAGTGAAACAGTGAAGTGCAAATGGAAATAGTTACTACAATGCTTATATTATTGCTTATTTGATACATTCAAGTAATGAATGGAATGAATAAGCACCATAATTAAAGCTCTAAACATTTAAACATGAGCTTAAATATTTTACTTCCATTTATTGTCATGTACTTCCCCAATTGTGTTGTTTACTGCAGTGGAGCAATGCTCTGTATTAGTATGCATGTTTGCGCATTAAATGAGTGTGGTGGAGTGCTCAGTTCCTCAAGAGAAACATAAACAGAAACATAAAGAGTGGAAAAACATTAAAAAAAGGTGAAAAGACTTGTATTAAATGTGTTTAGCTTTTCTTTTAACAGTATGACATCCTGGCTGTGAAAGACGTGATTAAACTGACGTCTGAAGCAACTGGTGTAAAACTATTTAAAATGTGAGAACCGAAATTAAACAAACAGGAACTGTAAAAAGCCCTAAAAAGAAATGAGAAAAGTCATTTATTGTTTTAATGCAAGTGGATGATTTTGTTAAGAGTGCTATTAGCTTTAAAGTGCACGGTCTCTTTTTAAACAAGCATTCTACTATAGAAGAGGTACTTGATTTAGTAAATATAGACCCAGATCTTCCAAATTTTAAGAAAATCATATTCCGCACCTCGCTGAGACTTATCAGGTTTCAGCTTTCAAAAAGAAACAAGAGACACTGCAGTGTGGAGATGTTACCCGAGATGTATCTGCAAGACAATTTCATGTAGAAGGTCACATATTTTATTACTTAGACGAAACCTGGGTAAATGAGAAAATGTCACTTCAAAGGTTTGGATGGACACTACTGTAGAGTCAAAGAAAGGTGCATTCTTTTGGGGGGGTTTTACACAGGTTTAAAAAATCCAACTAATTTGGATATTGGCATATTGGTAACAGGTTTTTTGATGTGGGCTTCATCATTTGATTCAAAACATACAAATGTTTTATCATGAGAATATGAGTGGGAAAGTGTTAAAAGAATGGTTTGAAGGAATAATGGGTAAACTGGTTGCAGTCATTGTTATTGACAATGCCCTATACTATTTCGTTAGACTGAATAAATGTTCAACAGTTCATGGCTTGAGCAGCAAATTGTAAACTGGCTAAAAGAAAACATGCACCTCTTGGTGAAATGGCAGGTGTGAATGAACATAACGTACCAAGCTGTTACCAACTGTGGAGTTCTAAAATATATCACGACAGCAAAATGTTATCAACCCATACTCTTTCTTGTTATTCTTGTTCCATTTATTACACTACTCAACAAAAATGAAGTTATTTTAACTGCCAAAGATGAAATTAGTTTCCTTTAGACCAACTTTCTAAGCTGAATCTGGAGCTGTTTTCAGTTTCCTTCTATCACATATAGTTTTTCAATTATAGGTACCTTATATAACCAACAAATCACACATTTTAAAGTAAATACATAATCTCAAATTATTTTATGAGTAGCATACTTAATACAAAATTTAAATCTAAAATGTTTTCTATTAAAGTTGGTGCCCTGAATTCAAATCTGTTGTTAATATTTCCATATAATTTCAAATTATTGAGTAATGTCCAAAAACCCTACACTTTGAAAAAACATGAAAATGTACATATTATAGTCCAATGGCAAAAAGATAAAAAAAAAATTATTGTTTTCAACATTAATTTCATAGAAAACAAATATAAACTGAAATTTGTTCTTATTTCAATTGTTAATAAGTGCTGAAAAATAAAGTCAGTTTTGAATTGCTAATCAGCTGAGGATGGGACTGCAATAGTTCCAAAAACGTTCCTGATTTTTTAAATGGATGCAAGTGAAGTTTCAAGTTTTAAAAGGTATGACTCAATTTTAAGTCTATCAACATGAAATTAGCTTTACTTTTAACACAAACTTTACCAATAAAAAATTTAAAAGTCAATTAGGAAACGCTTTACTAAATCGAATTAATAAATATAGTCCAAAAATATTTAAATAATTAAAATATTTAATAATTATTATACTCCGAATTAAATTTCGTTTATTAAAAACTAGATATCCTTGAAAACGATTAACGTCTCATAAACGCAAGCAGAAAAATAAAAATCAAATCCCCATCTGATAATAAAAATCAAGTCATGAATATCTTTTATTTAATATCTTTTATATTTTTTATTTTATTTATATTGTATTTTAAAAACTTTTATTTAAAACTATTTAAATCTCTGCATCGTCACGATACAGCATTCAGCAGTAATCTGCCATCATTGCTTCTTTCCAGAAACCCTGGTAATGTTCCATCACTTTGATGTCCTGGCGAAATCTTTTCCCATTTCATCACTTACATCACCAAGGTTGGCTGGAAAAAAATTTAATGGGAATCTAGAAAATGAATTTTCAGTGACATGCAAACATCCATTTCTTTATAAGCATGAAGCAGTTCCAACATTCCTTGTTTGTAGTCAAGTGGCCTTCTTTTCCCAAGAAAATTCATGCAAATCCACTTGAAGCTATTCCAAGCTCTCAGTTCAGTCTCATTTAATTATTTTTGGAAATTCTTCATCACACAACAATTCCCTTATCTGTGGTCCCACAAACATACCTTTCTTCAGTTTTGTGGCTGATATCAAACTAAACTTCTCTTTCAGGTATTCAAAACCAATTGAATTGGGCTTTCCAAGAGTTTTTACAAAACTTTTCACTAGTCCAAGCTTGATGTGAAGGGGAAGTATTACTTTTTCAGGATCAACCAATGGGACGTACTTAACTTTTCTTCTCCTGGGTTGAAAGTGCTTCTTTGCTTCCAGTTGTTTGACAAATGCTCTTCTGTTTTGCAGCTGTCCCATAGGGTTAGGAAGCAGCAGAATTTTGTAAACCCCCTGCATTCCTAACAGCATGCCTAGATTTTTCAAATCTCCACAGATATTCCACTAGTGGAAGTTGTCATTAATTGCTTCTAATACCATACTCATGTTTTCATAACTTTCATTTAGATGGATAAAATGGGCAATGAGTACAGAAAGCTTCGCGTTTCCATTATATAGAGCAACCACTTTCAAACTTATCTGAGATAAATCAATTAACAATCTCCAATCCCATGCACTGTACTTTTCAGTTCTTCAAACAGGCCATTCACATCACTACAGAATACACCATTGGACCGTTTAGAGAAAAGATGTTTTCCAAAACTTTGCTTCTTGTCCTGTAATAAGAAATTCTGACATCCTTCTCGAGCACATTTTTGTCCTTCAGCCTAGGTGCTAGTAGTTCTACTTTGTCCTTTGAAAGTTAAAGGTCTCTAACAAGACCATTTAATTCAGCCATTAAATTTCTGTTTTCTGAAGTCGGAACCTCAGTAACAAACTCAGGATCTAGTCCACAGGATCATTATCAGTTTCAAGTTCTGTTTCCTGGAGCATTTCAAGTTCATTTTCTGGAGGAATAAGAACTGGAAGCAGGTCATTATGTGGGACCGGTTGCATTGCTGATAAAAGATTTGTATATATAATTTTATGTTTGTTCTTTGCCGAGAATCCTTTAATATTCACACAGCAAAAACAAAAGTCGTCAATGTGGTTCTTCGGTTCCTGCCAAATTGTTGATGCTCCAAATGGCATCAAACTTTCCCTTTTCAGCATCCATTCCCCTAAACCTGTTAAATGTGGCTTGCATATGACATGTGGTGCCCACTTTTATCCTAATTGCCCAGTGGAATGCCAAAATAGAGCTGGTATAATTTCTCATGTTTTGAGGTAATAGTATACCGCTGTAATTTAGGTGTGAATGAACCACATTCGTAGCAAAAATTGTTTGGGTGATCGACACATTTTCGGAGCATAGTAATTGAAGGCAATCTGCAAAACTGGAAAAGGGAAAAAAAAAATGACTTCACTTTCAGTTCTAAGATATACATCTATAAGTTCTGTAAGTTATAGGCTAAAATACGTATTTGTGTACCAAGTTTTCTGGCAACAAACATGTCAAACAACATTAATATGCACTCACTTTTTCTTTTTAAATTGAAGTCTAGTTGTATTCATACCAGCTGTATTTCAAAGTTTCACTGCTATTACATCACTAAGACACCTGTCAGTGTGATCGTTCCTACCGAAACTGAAGACGGGATGCTTACTGTCTGGGATGTATTGCAACGAAATTTGCTTACTGTCCAGCAAAGAAGCTCCCTGAAAGGAATGTGCCACCCTTGCTCAGTTGGACAAGGACAGCGAATGTGTGTGACAGAACACATGCTACACAAGGAGCAGAACCGTTAAAAAAACATGCGCCCTATTCACTCTGTACACTAAAACCGAGAAGATTCATTCACAAAAGCAGAAGCTGTCAGAATGTTTTTTGCATTCTGTAACTGAACTGGCATGGGGTGTCATAAACCTATCGGGTGAGGGTGTAGGAACCTTTTCCAACTCCCCTGCATCTCAGCCCGCGAAGACTTTCTCTCCTGTGGGGAACTATACATTACTTGGTGAATCATTGCTTATCTGCAGTGTAATAGGACATATAAGAGATATAAGATTGCTTCCTCTTTCCCTTGTGATGTGCTACAGCAAATAGTCTAGTCTTTAAGGAAAACCTGTACAGTTTTTAAAGTCTTTAAATGTAAATCGAAAACTATGGATAAACAGAAAATTATATGTGATAGGGAGGAGATGAAACCAGTTCTGATATCAACACAATGAATTCACATCTTACACCAATCAGATTTTTTGGCGGAAATTCTTTGTTGGCCACTGTTATTGTCATTATTATACAGCATGAAGAAAACTTATGGAATTTTGACTATAACTTTTAAATGGATCAGTAAGATTAAGTTCCAATGTTTTTATTGTATCAGTTACACATATTGCATTTGCCTCTAAATTCTTGACTTTAAACAACAAAATTATGCATAAAAGAGTGAAATATTGAGTTATTAACAAATATTTCACAAATGTACAGCCTTAATGGTTCTTGTGCAACGCAATTTTTTTAGAAGTATGCTGCTCTACCCCTTGCTCTTTGGACAGTTTCCTTACACACTAGAGTATTGTTAGTTTCATTATGCAGTGTTGGTACTTCAGCGAATACATGTTGTCACTATCTGCAATACTTGGACGAAACTTGATACATGTATTTCATGTCTATAAGTGAATAAACCATTATTATTATTATCCATCCACCAACTTCATGCCCACCATTTTTGTAGCCACTGATCTGCAGTTTAACCGAGAAGGCAATGTCTCAGGTAGAAGGTATGTGGCAAGCAAGTAACAGGCATGTCATACTTGAGAAAGACAGGATGTGGCAGGCTGATAGCAAGTGCAACCAAGTGGTAGACAGGCTGATCATAAATTTGGATTCTTCAAGTGATATGACTTCTTCTGACTGTGAGCTGGGTGCTGCACCTCTATATGACGACTCAGATGAATGCAAGTTTTTACTCACAAAGTTATATTTCTTAACTTTTCTTCAATTAGTTGATTTAGTTTATTTAGTAAATATCAGCCGAGAACTTTTCTAACCCTGAACAGCTACAACAGAAGACATGATAGTTGCGTAAGAATAAGATGTAAACAGCTAACAGCAGAGAACATCAACACGGATTTGTTGGTGCATTTCTAAGGGAGAGAGTAATGACATTCATTTAGAAAAGTTGGTGTGAACTATGTTGCAGCATTCCAATAGGTAAGGACTATGATACAATGAAGCAGAAAATTAATATAATTTTGAGTCAAACTAGTACGCAATGCTCCACTTATTTCTAGTATTTACCTGGAACGCGTTTTGTTAAGATCTTCCTAACATAATCAGCTGTTGTCGACTAATGGATGTTGGTTTGTTGAACTACTAGGAGGTGATAGTGACATCCCTGTCGGTATCTTGATGAACTTGAAATTTGGGTTCTCTTCAAAGATAGTGTCGATATTGAACAATTTTCTTTCATATTTCTTTATGAAAATTTTTTCCCACATGGTTTAATGCAGCTGGACCTTTGACACTTTTTAATAAGTGGATTTCTCATTCTCCTTCCAAAAATGGTACACTACCACTGATGTATCTATTTCTTTGTTCCTGATGTTCCTAAAATGCTCTTTAAGCCTAATGTTCAAATTTCTTTTAGTTTTTCCAATGTAAAAGTTCTCACAGCCTTTGCAGTTTATCCGGTACACACCTGAATTTTTGTCTGTAGGTATCTCCTTTGTATTATGATATTTCTAAAGGTGTTGTACACTGAATTTGTTCTGTGGGGCCAAAGTAATGTTGTGCTCTTTGAAGACTTTTTGGAAAAGATGTGTAGCTCTGGGATGACATGTAAATTTTCTATATGAAACTTTATTGCTGATTGGGGAAAGAATAGCTACTTGTCTGCATCTTTGTTGTCTTTTGAATTTGTCAATTTTCTTTTTGATCAATTCAGCACTGAACCCACTGTATTCTGCAATGTGAATTATATTATTGTGCTCTTTGATATAACTGTTGATAACAGCATGCTTGTGTTGTCTTGGGTTATATGCATCTGATTTTATGAAATTTTCTGTGTGCGTTTCCTTCCTATGTATGCCAAATTCTAGTTTTGTATGTTTTCTGATTAGTTTCAAATCTAAGAATGGGATTTCATTGTTTGTCTTTTTCTATGGAAAATTTTATTGCAGGAGTTTGTAAATTAAGTCGTTTTAACGCATCATCCACTTGTTTAACATGTACTATTGCCCATATGTCATCCACATATATACACCACTGTTTGAAAATTAGTGGGAATGCCTTTGTGATATGGGTTTCCCAAAAGCTTATGAAGAGGTCTGCCAAAAATGGGGACAATGGGTTGCCCATGGACAGTCCTGATTTTTGTTTGAAAAATTTTATATTTAATGTAAAAAAGGACTGTTCAATGCAAATATTTAAGTGAAGGTATTCCTCTATGAAGTTTTGGTCTAAATGTAGGGACTGAAGCCATATTTGCATGTACTCCATGAGTTTGTCTCTTGGCACACTTGGGAACAAAGAGATTACATCAAAAGATACCATTCGGTCAGTGGGAGAAAATTCTAGATGTTTAGTTTTGTTGAATTCCAACAAATTTTTAATACTGTGACTTTCAAATTTTGGTAGCTCCTTAAATTTTTTGTTTAGCCATTTAGATAGTTTGTAGCAGGGTGTGTTTGTTGTTAATGATTAGGCGCATCTTATATCCTGTTGTATGAATTTTGGGTAATCCATATATGTTAGCTACTGGAGGGTTGTCTGGTTTCAAACTTCTTTTTAATTATTTTGGTATGATCATGTTATCCTTGATTGTTTCATTTAACTGTTTCATACACTTATTTAAAGGGTCAGACTTTATTTCCTGGAATTCATCACTTGCCAATAAATCTGTCATTCTAGAAATGTAGTCTTGTTTTGTCATGATGACTGTAAGGACTACTATGGGCAACTCATTGTCCCCATTTTTGGCAGACCTCTTCATAAGCTTTTGGGAAACCCATATCACAAAGGCATTCCCACTAATTTTCAAACAGTGGTGTAGATATGTGGATGACATTTGGGCAATAGTAAATGAGAAACAAGTGGATGCACTAAAACGACTTAATTTACAAAATTCTGCAATAAAATTTTCCATAGAAAAAGAGACAAACAATGAAAGCCCTTTCTTAGATTTGAAACTAATCAGAAAACATACAAAACTAGAATTCGGCATACATAGGAAGGAAACACACACAGAAAATGTCATAAAATCAGATGCATATAACCCAAGACAACACAAGCATGCTGTTATCAACAGTTTAACTTACAGGCTGGTTAATGTACCTTTAAACAAGATAGAATATAACAAAGAGTACAATAATATCATTCACACTGCAGAATACATTGGGTTCAGTGCTGAATTGGCCAAAAAGAAAATTGATAAATTCAAAAGACAACAAAGATGCAAACAAGTAACTACTCTTTCCCCAATCAGCAATAAAGCTTCATATAGAAAATTTACATGTCATCCCAGAGCTACACATCTTTTCCAAAAAGTCTTCAAAGAGCACAACATTACTTTGGCCCCACAGAACAAATTCAGTGTACAACACCTTTAGAAATCTCATAATACAAAGGAGACAAATGCAGGTGTGTACCGGATAAACTGCAAAGGCTGTGAAAACTTTTACATTGGAAAAACTAAAAGGAATTTGAGCATTAGGCTTAAAGAGCATTTTAGGAACATCAGGAACAAAGAAATAGTTAAATCAGTGGTAGTGTACCATTTTTGGAAGGAGAATCATGATATAGAACGAGAAATCCACTTATTAAAAAGTGTTGAAGGTCCAGCTGCATTAAACCATGTGGGAAAAAATTTTCATAAAGAAATATGAAAGAAAATTGTTCAATTTCGACATTACCTTTGAAGAGAACCCAAACTTCAATTCATCAAGATACCGAGAGAGATGCCCCTATCACCTCGAAGGAGTTCACCAGACCAACATCCATTAATCGACAATAGCTGATGTTAGGAAGATCATAACGAAATGTATTCTAGGTAAATACTAGAAATAAGTGCAGCATTGTGTACTAGTTCGACTCAAAATTATATTGTGTTGCAGCAGTTCATCCATCAGCTATTGATTCAAAAAAATAAAGACAGCTTTTCAGCAAAGACATTTGCTTAACCATCTACATGGGTTTAGGCTGAACGTTAGGTTTGATTTTTGAGCAACTGCTGACATTTGGTGCATGACAATGTTGTTATCTTCAAAATCTTGAATGATCTCTTCATGTTTTTATAAGATAAGTGTTCCAATTATAACTCCCAACATAATTGCTGATCTGCAGTTTAGGTACATTTTCCACCCCAGCATAGCACTTGCTTGGTTGATTTCCCATAGCTTAATGCAATAATAGCAATATGATGGTTATTTTCAATTGGATGCATAGAGGTTTGAATATTTTTTTCTTGCGGCCACAGTAGCAACCTCTCAGAGGAGGCATTGTGCAAAGAATGGGCTTGGTTGTGCAAGTTGAAGCCCTTTAAACATGCTAATACACATGAAACTTTAAAGAATAGAATATTCGTTCATTACTATTTTCCAAGTAATAACCTACTTCACCCTTAGACATATTAGATCTGCAGTTGACATACCATGGATCTAATGCTCTCACCCCTCCCAGATAAAAGATATTTGGAATAAGTTGTACTTTTGAAAAATCAAATATATAATTTAAAAAGTTACTGAAATTGTAAATATTGCAAGCAAGTTTTATTTGTTATACATGTACGCTTTAATGAGATCTACATTTTAATATATGTTTTTGTCTAACTCATGGTTTACCCATTATAAAAAATTTCTCCCATATGAACTGAGCCTCACAGACTATTCCCAGAAAATTCAACATATACATTTTATATTTGAATTTGATTTATGAGTCACTATACATTTTATTTTGCACATATATTAAATACTGGTATTTGAATCAAATTGTATGAGCAAATTTTGAGAAAATCTCAAGTTACAAAAATTATGTAGCATACTTTGGAATTCCAGGATTTTCTTGAAAATCTTTGTTACATTTCTGGAAGACATTAAACCTAAATACCAGGTTTGTTATTTATTTGAAGTTCTCTTTTTTATTTTTTTATTTATTTATTTGTGTACTAAGCTATTACAATTGTTGAGCTGATCACCAGTATTTGGCCCAGGCCATTAATTGGTGGGCAGCCTGTTGAATTACAAAATGTGTAGTACACTACTTACATTTCTATTACTACTAACATTACTACCATTACTACTATTGCTTACACACTATTGTTCATTTCCTTTTCTCACAGTCCACTTCCATTTATTTTTCACTTTATCTAAGAACTGTCCTACATTCTTGAGATTTTTATCTATAATTTTACATATATCAGGACTTCGCTTAATTTTTCTCCAGATGTATTCTTTTCGCCAAATCTCTGTTTCCCTGCATTCAAAAAGGATAGTTCTCTTTTTGGGTTACACTGTTCCCTATCTCTTGCATACATACACAGGTCATTTTCAACAAATCTGATGTGCTGCACTCATATGACTTTCTCTACTCTTATACAGACTATTCTTACATTTACTCCTCTATCTGCTTCATGTTAATTGATCTTATTGCTAACTTTCTTGTAGATGCAAAGGAAAATGTGGGAATAAGTCCACTTCAAACAATAGTCAAATTTTTAAAGAGCTGCCTTGCTGTGTGTGATGGCTTTGAAATTTTGTTCTCTTTTCATGACTAAAATGACTTTCCATTTGAGAGAAGTGTAAGCAATGAGATGTTCAAGCATCATAAGGAATATCTCGAAAAATGCTCACTTCATAAAAGAAAACAAAAAATGAATTTGATACAAATTGTGTATTTTAACAAGATCTACATTATTTGTGTGGTGAATGGCCTCACTGTCAACTGCTTAACATACTTTTCGTGTAGTAAGATTTTGTCTATCTCTTATGCTTAACAATCCTCAAAACTTTTGAGAGCATTTCCAGAAAATTCAAATGGTATTTTAATTAAAATCATTTAGTAATTTCTGAACAAATAAAAATTTCCAAAAAAAATGTTCCACTTAAAGGGTAGTCTGGGATGAGGGATTTTCTTTAAAATCTTTAAGGAAGTTGCTAAATATACCCAGATCAGTATTTCATCAATTTTCATTTTTGAGTTCTGCACGTACACGAACACCCACACACATTTTTTTCTAAAAATCCTTAACTTGAATCAAGGGTCTTCAAAACGTGCATTTCAGTGAAATTCTGAAACAGAACTTTTAAATGGAATAGAATACCTCTCCTATACTCTCACTACTAAAATGTTGCACTTCATGTGGCTCTGCGTAAGGTTGGCTGTATTGCGGTTCCAATGTTGCCAGAATGGCTAATAAAACGCTGATTATTCTTCTTTCTCTCGTGTCTACCCTCATATAAAAGTGTACACAAATAACAAACTTAAATTAATAACTTAGCATAAACATTCCAACATATCTAGAATAAATTATGCACTTCTGAGAATACAGAAACAAAATAATGCAAATTGCCAGCTGCAATGGGAAATAGCTACACCTAAAAACAGCCACTTACAGTTCCCTTTCTGCTTTGTCATCACCTATCTGCAATGCTGCCCTGTGACTGGCTTAGGAAGTCCAATGGCTAATGCTTCGTTTTCATTTACAAGTGTACCAATTTAATAGCTAGCTGTTTAGTGCAATGTTACATCAGCAAGGATATACTTACTACATACAGTAGTACAGAGAGTAAAAATACTGCTTTTAAATTCATGAGATTCATGAGTCTCAGAACGTTTTTTTTTTTTTTTTTTTTTTTTTTGCAATTTTCGTCCTCCAACGTTAAGTCATATTGGACAGTGAATGAAATTGGTGAAATGATGCTCAAATGAGTCCGGGGTCCATGGAGCTTAGAGTTACCCGACATTCCTCTTGCAGGATAAGGGAAAACCCCGGAAAAATCTTATCCAGGTAACTCACCCTGACCAAGATTCGAACTTGGGACCTCTTGAACGTGAGGCAGACATGCTACCACCATGCTACCAAGGTGGGCTCAGCACGCATATTTCTAGTGATATCTTGATATTCAATTTTTGGGTGGATGCAATATCTTCTCTACCTTCTAGGAAAGCACTAGAGAAAGAAGTTAAAATGTATAAAAGAATTAGTTGCAAAAAAATCAAAGATATAAACAAGCATTCATGAAACAAGTGTTAATGGTACTGTGCTATTTTTAAATAACATGTTATATCCCTCAATAAATATCTATTGAAACTGTCCTGTATTTTGAAAATTAGCTTACATTTACCTGTCTTAAACTACAGAAGCTTGGGAAGATTTAACAACCATCAAGAATACTTACAATTGCATTCTAGGCAAAAGAACAGTAGTGATCCATTCCGTATCTCCATTTTCTTCATCCCATGGCAGCCAAATATGGCGATGAAAAAATCTGCAGAAATATATAAGTATCTTAATTATATGCAGGCCTTTATCACATTTTAGGGCTAATGAATTAGCATATTCCTTGGGTAGGTAACCCTTCTTTTTTCTCTATTTTTACCTCCAAATTAGGCAAGCATCCTAGACATATATCTTATGAACTTTGTAAAATCAATTAGTTTATTATGTAATCATAATTTAGTATTCTCATAATAAATCTGCTAATATCCCATGTAGCAATAACTACAAAGATGCTTAATGTGGATAGGTTAGGCCTGTAGATGAAGAAATATGCCATGAAGGTTGAAACTTGAATACAAAATGCCTTCTATAGAACAAAAATACAGGTTTTTAATTACTATAATAATTATGTTAGTGGTTCACAAAAATATTTTAGAAAAGGAAAAAGAATACACTAACCGACTGTTGCTAGAATCATAGGCTATCTATCCTTACTGCTTCTTCATTGCTATCGATGGGTTCTCATTTACTTCACATTGTTTTCAGAGCTATCAAATGTGCATGATATTTACTTTGAAAATACTTTCAACAAGCTGTGAATCCCCCAGCAAGCAAAATATGCTCACAAATACACTGCAGTGAGGTTCCTTGATTTTCCTCATGCACAATGCTCACATCCACTTACAGTAGAATATTTCATGTGGTTCTTAGCAAACTTAATATTACACATATTGCATAAAACAGTCGAAAGGTCTGAAGACCATACTGCTCACTAAAAAAATATTTAACACACACATATTGAAATATGTAATATGTTTAAAGAATATTTACTCAAATATCGTATCTCTTAGTACACATAGCTTTTAATTAACTTGGCCATTTTTTACTGTTTAGGATCAACCCCCAGAATGCTGACCTTTGTTGGAAGCCAAAAATATCACCAGTAATCATTTTTCCTCCATCTGAACACATCCTGCCAAAATGTACAGTCTTCTTGTTCCTGCACGAGGAGATTCTCCTGCCAGCATATCAACAATCTTACAGCTTTCCATTCTCCCAACTTAAGTTATGTTACGTCTGTCCTATTTTATACTCAGCATAAAATATATTTTCTTACCCCTTCCAATTTTTATTTCATTCTGTAGCTCCAAGAATGATCTTAGTCTGCATTCAGATTCTATTTCCTGCCCCTTTAAATAATGTAGTAGACTTCTGAAGTTTTTTTGTATGCTGTATCTGCTTTCATTTATTTGTTTGCCAAACACTATTTGTCAATTTTTGATAACCCTCTTTTCATCCTGCCACCCACAATTTGGGATGCTCTATGTTATTCATTTCATGTCAATAACATTGCTGTCAGTTATTTGGTCATGATTATTCTGGCCACACCATGGCTGAGTGATTACACCACTTGGCTCTCACCAAGGTGGCCCAGGTTCGATCCCAGGCAATTGCAAAGTGAGATATGTGGTGGACAACATGGTGCTGGGACAGGTTTTCTCCGGGTCCTCCGGCTTCCCCTGTCAGCATTCCATCAATTGCTCCATCATCCTTCCTATCATTCACCTCGCCCTCATATATATCATCCACTACCTTCACCTACCCTGATTCTCTATCGAATCCAAAGCTTTGGTTTCTCGGGCCTGACCTTAAAAAGGGATAGAGGAACAAGAATCCCCTAACACCACCATAGAAGTTAAAGAAGGCTGATTATTCAACACCAGCATCAGACTAAATTTATTTTAACAAATAAAGCATTTCTCCAGCACCCTATCTCACAAAGAATTGCATATCTCTCCCCAAACCTAGAATACCCTTCCAAAAATTCTGTATAGCTTTCTATATGGAGACATTTAATGGCTCCAAAATATGTTAGTCCTGGGATAACTGCAGAATAAGTTTTAGTTATTTTCATGTTATGCTGCTTAAGTGACAGCAGAAGCTGTCGAATACAAGCAATATATAATCTGTTCACTGTAAGAATAAAGTTAAGTATCACTCTGCATTCCGCAATGAGCTCCGCCTATTCGTACATCATTGGTTATATGTAGGGCCCAGATTTTGATGAAAAGTCATCTTTTTTCTGAGTAATCACAGACGATGCTTATTGGAAATTAAGTGCATTCTGGAACAAATATGTTAAGCCCGGGTTCGATTTCCATGGCCGAGCAGACCCTGACCCTGACCCTGTGGGCTTTTTGGGGATTTTTAAATAATCTGTGATTAAAAGTTCATTTATATCATCTTTCATGAAATAGTAACTTTGTAAGTGTGGTAAACATGTAATTAACACAGGTCAGCATCCTAACAGTGCTGGTGAATTTATGACGCACAAATTCGAGGAATCGCCAATTACATCATGCAATATGTGTGGATTGCATCAGTCAGGACTTAAGGAGCTAGAAGTGTCATAGTAAGGAGAGTAGTTTGTGAGGTGTGCAAGTTTGTGTGTTGTGGAATTGAAATGCTGAAACAAAAACAGTCAACTGCGTCCCGTTTGAAACAGTATGTTTCAGAGTTTGGCAGAAACATATTCTCTCCTGATGGAACTTATTGTTTTGTTAAGTGTGCAAAATTTAAACTCGCTGCAGACAAACGGTTCACCGTACAACGTGTTGGGCTGGAAAAACATTTGCAAGCTCTTCAAAATGTAAAGAAAAGACAAGGATCTTAATTACTGTTAAAAGAAACAGCTTCGACATCAAGTAACAAGTCATCTTCCTCTTATAAAGAATTATGTTAAGTGTATGTTAGTGCAAATATTGTGCTAGGAAAATTAATTCCAAATTACGGGATTTTCTTGAACACTCACAGTGGTCATACAATTCCAGATGAATCAACTTTGCGTAAAAGTTACCTACAAAAATGTTATGAAGACACGTTAAACCGAATACGTGAATATGTGAATGGGAAAAAAATTTATGTATCAATTGATGAGACAACTGCTTCAGAGGAGTATTATATAGCCAATGTAGTGATACATACGCTAGAAACTACTAGTGCCGGACAAATGTTTCTTCTGGCCTCAGAGGTTATGGAAGCTGTTAACCACCATCAGATATGCAAACTGTTCAATAAATCTATGTGTTTATTGTGGCCTAGTGGAATACAGCATAACAATGTGCTCCTCTTCCTAACAGACAAAGTGTCTTACATGGTAAAGGTGGCAAAATCGGTCCAATCATTTTACAGTAAGATGGTGCATGTTACGTGTTTGGCCCATGAACAACTAAGATGGGAAGAACATTTTCAATATCTTAGTAAAAGATTAAATAGTGCTTGCTTCAACATGCATTGCATAACAAAAATTACTAACATACAAACAAGAAAAGCTGTTTACTATAGCTATTTCCACTCCATAATGGCATATGGTATCATACTCTGGGGAGCAGCCACGGGTTTTGATAAAATATTTAAATTACAAAAAAAGATTATCCGTATTATGATGCAGGTTAGCTCCAGAAGTTCCTGTAGTAACTTATTTCGTAAATTAAATATACTTACTCTGCCTTCTCAGTATATTTATGAATTAACCAAATACATGTATGAAAATTTTGATAATTATTATATAAAACAGAATGAACACACTCATGGGACCAGAACACAAAAATATCTGAAAGTGCCGGCCCATAGACTTACATTATTTGAAAAAAGTCCTTTCTATGCAGGCATAAAAATATATAATAAATTACCGCCAAAATTTAGAGAAATTAAAAATAAAACCCAGTTTCTAAACACATTAAAAAAGACTCTTGCTGAAAAAGCATATTATTCAGTAAGAGAATATATGGCAGACAGTCTCTAGGGCCAATGTAGCAACTACAAGATTGCATTTGCACATAATTGTTTAAGCATCACTGTACATATTATCTTTAATTGTTTTTGATATATTCTCTTGTATTTCTAATGTTAATCTTGACGAGTCATCTGTTTACTGGGCTCTTGCCCAACCAGTGTAAATGCTTATGACGAATAAATTATTCTATTCTATTCTATTCATGCTTTCCATCGAATTGCGGAACAGGTCAGATTAACATTTCCAGAAGTAGATACTCTAATTTTCACAGTAAAGAAAATATTTTTGAAAGCGCCAACCCGAATTATATATTTCAAAGAAAAGGCCCGTAACATAGCTTAGCCTCCAGCACCAATTTTAACATGCTGGGGTACATGGTTAACTGCATGTATATACCACTGTAATAATTTTCAAATATTGAGAGAAGTGATGAATAGCTTCTATAGCGTAGATTCTAAGGCAATTCAGAGCGTACAGGATCTGTTTTGATACTCAAATCCAAGGTAAATTAGCTTTTATTAAATCAAATTTTGCATTTTTTGACGGATAATAATAATAATAATAATAATAATAATAATAATAATAATAATAATAATAATAATAATAATACTAATACTAATAATACTAATACTAATAATACTAATACTACTAATACTAATACTAATAATACTAATAATACTAATACTAATACTAATAATACTAATAATACTAATACTAATAATACTAATACTAATACTAATAATACTAATACTAATAATACTAATACTAATAATACTAATACTACTAATACTACTAATACTAATACTACTAATACTAATACTAATACTACTAATACTAATAATACTAATACTAATAATACTAATACTAATACTAATAATACTAATACTAATACTAATACTAATACTAATAATACTAATAATAATACTAATAATAATACTAATAATAATACTAATAATGATACTAATAATGATACTAATAATGATACTAATAATGATACTAATAATGATACTAATAATAATACTAATAATAATACTAATAATAATACTAATAATAATACTAATAATACTAATAATACTAATAATAATAATAATAATAATAATAATAATAATAATAATAATAATAATAATAATAATAATAATAATAATAATAATAATAATAATAATAATAATAATAATAATAATAATGGTTTATTCACTTATAGACATGAAATACATGTATCAAGTTTCGTCCAAAAAGTTTACATATTACAATATTTAGTTACATACATCAAGATTTACAAATTTTACAATGCATATAAAGAGATTAATAATTAATTTAAGTGTCTTTATGGTAAAAAAAGATACCATAACCCGACTTGAAGAAATTGCATGACATTGGATAAGTCGATTGAGTTAGTGCGAATTGAGGAAGAGAGGATACAAAATGTAAAAGGTGAGATTGGGAACAAAATTAGACAAAAACTAAAATTCGTGTTGGACAAAAATAAAGGATACCAAATAGTTTGTCAGATTGCCAATATCTTCTCAGGAGAAAACTTCAGAACTGATATTTTTGAACAGCATTTAACAGGCAGTGACAGTGTCTTAAATATGCACCTATAACATCTGTGGAACTGGAGAGAAGTTTCTCAAAGTATAAAACAGCTTTAGATGACAACCGCCGTTCCTTTACTTTTGATAAGTTGAAGATGACCATGGTGGTGTACAATGCAATGCTAAGTAAGATGTTTTGGCTAATGGGTACAGTAACTTCTTTTGTCACATTTTATAAAATTGAAAATGACCTGATGAATTTTGAATTTATTATTTAGCAACAATAATTGCATTTACTAAGAAAGTTAATTTTAAAATCTGGTTATTCGAACCATATATTCATTATTTGTCTGACATATATTAATTTATTATTATGAAAGAAATTGTTAATTTTTTTAGGTCATTTTTTTTTTTTTTTTTCATTTTATGTGCATTTTCTTATATTTTAAGGGCATTTTATAGCTCATTTTTAGAGAACTTTTAGGTCAACAACTTCCGGGCCCCACCTAAACATCTGTTTAGGTGTGCATGTGCAGATGTGACATAACTAGGGCCCGGAAGTTGAGTACCTGTACGGTCAGCCATTCCACAAACTAGCGGTCAGCGGCCCACAAACTAGGAGCTGGGATCACATGCAGCAGTACAATGTTAGAGCACCTTTGAACGCATCACTGTCGACATAGCTGGACCATTCCCAGTGTCCAACCAAGGCAACTAGTACCTGATGGTGGCCGTGGACTACTTCACCAAGTGGCTGTAGGTGTATGCCATCCTGAACCAGGAGGCGACTATTGCCGACTGCCTCGTAGAGCAATTGTTCTGCCATTCTGGGGTGCCGTTACAACTCCACAGAGTCCAGGGCACCAATTTTGAGTCCCACCTGATGGAGGCACTGGAAAGACTTAGGGTGAACAAGACCCACACAACACCTCTAAACCACAGTCGAACAGCATGGTCGAGAGATACATCAAGACCCTAGAAGAACACCTGAGGAAGGTCGTGGCCAGCCATCAGCAAGACTGGAACGCCAAGGTGCCACTGTACTTGCTGACCTATCACTCAACACACGAAACCACTGGGTTAACGCCAGCAAGCTGAATGTTCGGCCGAGAGCTACGACTCACTTGTTACCTGGCCTTTGGGAGCACCCTGGAAGCGAGCAGCCAACAACCATGTGGGGAACTTCGTAGACCATCTCCACAACATGCATGAGATGGCTCGTCAAAACATCCAGATGGCGAGCGACAGCATGAAGACCCGGTACGACAGGCAAGCCAACAGCCAAGGATTCCAGCAAGGTGACTTGGTCTGGTTGTACCACCCTACCTGGACCAAGGGATGCTGCCCAAAACTTCAATAACCGTGGCAAGGACCGTACCGTTTGGTAAAGAGATTTAACGACGTGGTCTACCGCATCCAGAAGGTGCCCCAAGGAAAGATGTTGGTGGTACACCTGGATCGTCTGACCAGTTACGATGGTGCTGTTCGGGACGACCAGCCTTTAAGAGGGGGCAGTGTTACCATGTGGCATTGTTGTGCTGCTGCCGCGGGCTAGAGCTGGATGCTTGCCAGGAGAGGAAGAGACAGAGAGAGGCTCCGGAACGTTCTGCCTATTGCTGCGGCCGCAAAATTTCTCGGAAGGTCAGCGGCTTTCTAGAAACAATGGCTGGGAGTGCATAAATACCAGCTAGGTGTTAGAAGCGGCAGTTTGTTGGTTATTGCAACAGTCGACGATTGAATTGTACTGCAGTAATTTCATTCATTTGTTTTCGTGCAGCAAAACACAGAGTAAGCCTCGAATACAGTTGATTGTCAATTTCGCATCTTTTTACTGCAGTAAAAGTTCTAAATTTCTGCAAACCAGATTTCTGAATCTACGTAACCCTCGCAGTCACAATATTAAGTTTTCCTTGCATGTACATATATATTCTCAATTCTACAATTCTTTGTATGCAATCGGGCCTTATTTATAACAAATATGTAATTCATAGAATAAATACTGGACAAAGTATATCCATTATTCCAGTGCTAAACTTTCTTGCTTCCAGAAAGGTGTGCATTATGAAACCATCAAAATATTTGATGCTCTTCCTAATGATCTTAAAGAAAAACTTGATAATTTCCGTGCTTTTAAAAGTGCTACTTGAGAGTATCTATGCTCAAAATCATTTTATTCTGTACAAGATTATCTGACTGACAAATTATCCTAATAATTACGATATCCTAATAATGCTTATGTAACTCTGTAGGTAGACTAACTGTTCCAATGACAAAATCATTGCCAATAAATCTTTGATTCCTGTTCAAAAGCTATTTTAATTGTTATGTAAGAAATGACAAATGGTATCCATTGCGAAAATGTTGAGACTACTGGCAAAGCCAAGTGAAAGTGGATTAAAAGAGTGATTTTGTATTATATATATATATATATATATAATTATCCCTGTCTTGCTTTTCATATTGCCTGTATATAGTGTGTCGCTTTTTCTAAATTTCCAAGTAGATATGCTGTGTAACTATATACCTCTGGACATGTTCAATGTTCACAGTCCTTACTGCCTACAAGTTATCCCCCCCCCCCCCCAAATGCAAATCAAACTAATCTAACCTAAGCTTTTAGAAATGTATCTTGTGTATCAAACCTACAGTAAAGTAAACTTCAAGTTAATATGCACATTCTGAATTTGTTGGTTTTGAAAAGGATTTCAGTTTTGTACTTACTGATATAATATGACATAAGGGGTAAGTAGACATTTTAAAAACTATTCTATTATTTGGATGTTCAGGACATCTGTTCAGTAAACTGCTACATTTAATGCCTAACAGTATATTAGGTTTCTTTTGCTTGCTCTTAATCCCAGCTTTTTAAGAAACACTCCAAGACAGAAGCATTACAAAAAAACTCAGCTGAACATATACAGCATTGTCTCAGCTTCATCTGTACATTGCCTTAACAGAGTATTATTCAGAAATGCTCCCTTGCATTAGAAATATAAATATCAACAATTTAATTTAATTAGTTTTAGCACTTTCTTCTAAGCATCACATGTACCAAGGCATTCATAAGCGACATTGCTTTCCCCACAGCTTCATAGCAGCTGTCAGGATCCTAAAGTAATTTTAAATCTTCCGTAATACTTGGCCATTTTACAATGTAAGAATGAATTATCTTACATATGTACATATGAGAAAAATATTGAATATAATGTAATTCAAGAAGTATTTTAAATCGTTACAAATAACAAAAGTATATCCATTTGCAAATAATCATTTCTTCCACACTAGCAATGTGTAGGTTAAGGTTTGAATGAATAGAACCAAACTGAAAAATTCAATGCCATAGCCAGGATTTGAACCACGGATCTCCCACTCTCTGTGCGGTTGCTCTAAACCACTGAGTTACTGTGGCCAATATGCTGACATGACATTAAATTCTCCAAATGACTCATGTTTCCCAGTAGACCACTAGGGGTTCTCATATGCACCTTTTGTGGCCACTTACTATGCTGTAAATACTTAAGTCCCAGGCTTCATAGTTAAACCACTATCTTTTTTTTTTTTTCAGGTAAATTGATGGAAATAATCATTTCTTCCACACTAGCCATGTGTAGGCTAAGGTTTAAATGAATTGAGCGAGACTGAAAAATTCAATGCCATAGCCGGGATTTGAACCACGGATCTCCTGCTCTCCCGTGCAGTTGTTCTAAACCACTGAACTGCTATGGCCAACATGACAAATTCTCCAACTGACTCTCTATGTTTCCCGGTAGACCACTAGGGGTTCTCATATGCTATGAGACAATGCACTTTTTGTGGTGACTTACTATGCTATAAGTACTTATTCATTTATTTTATGAATGGAAGTTTATATCCATTTATTTTATGAATGGAATACAGAAAATAACATTTAGGAATACAGAAAAACCATTGCTCTGTGTTTAGTTTTGATATGTTCATGACTGAATAAAATAGCATTATACTCCTCACTAGTATGGAAGGAGATAAATTTATCACAAATGCTTGCTTTCCCTTTGCCTTATGGATTAATGCTCAAACTACATAAATATGCCAATTCTATTGCTCAATATGCAAGTTTTATTAATAGAAAGATTAAAGTTTCCAGTAATTTGCACATATCTATTCTTAACATCTGAAATGTTTCAAGAGTTTCATTAATCTTTTGGCATGGAATCAAAGGAACAATCTCAAAAAACTATACATACCTTAGTTTGTCAAGAATATCTGCAGTTCCAGCAGCATCAACACATGAATACTGTTGCTGCTTTGTAGGGTAAAGGTTTATCAGTTGTGCTTCTTCTTCATCATTAAGTTGAATATCATCTTGCACACCTACTATTTCCACAGTAGCCATTAGGCTCTTAAAATCCACATTTTTCACCTAGAGTAAAAAATATGACTGCTGTTTTACATAAACATATGAAAATTTTGGGTATAGATAAAGACTGGGAATTGAGATAAACAATTATAAAAATTATTACAGTATACTTCCTTTTGGTATAAGGGGATTAAGGGATTACAGTAGGCCTTAAGCAAATAAAATCTTAAGTGAGTTACCATGGGATGACAAATTCTTCTCGAGACATGGCCAGCAGACAAAATGAATAAAAATTTTCCTTTGGCACAAGCATGCATACTAATACACTCCCCCAGTTCTTTAAAACTGTTCTTCTTGCTCAAAACAATAAAAAATATTTCAGTGAAAGATTGTGTTGACATGCGCATATTTGTAAATTGCATACAAAAACTTTGTTGCATTGTATTCACATGACTTTTTCTACTCTCCTACAAACTGTTCTTATAAAAGCTTAAACATTTTATTCTTGTAATTATAAATAAACCTTTCTTACTCATTCATACATTTTGTTGCAGTGTGAGAAGTATAGAGTGCTAAAAGTGATAGATGTTTTCAAAATTGGTTGCTCACTATGTACTGGCTTCCTCCCCGGCGGACGCTGCCTTATCATAGCACTGACCGTGCGGGCAGGGAGGTTTGTGTGCCCTAACGAGGCTGAGAGCTATACCGACGGTAGCTATGCTAGCAGAAGGGTCACCCATGTCGGGCAGGTCTCATGTGGAGGAGCCGGACGAAGAATGTCCCACAACAACCTATCTCTCATACTCCATCCTATTTCCATCCCCTATTTCCCTACCCAAGCCAAGGTGAAAGGGATCGTGCTGAGGGCTGAATGGCACCGGGGGTAGATGGTGTCTCGAACAATCCCATTGGGGAACCAGGTCAAACCCCATTGTATTGTAGACCCTCTACTCCTGCAGGGGGCTCCAGGGGTAGTGACAGATTATCCCCCATACTCGTGGGGCAATAATTGATCCTGATAAATTTAAACAGCCAGAATGCTCCTTAGTTAGGGGCTCTGATAGAACTACAATAGATTGGGCCCTGGCAATGGAACCCGGTGAATCAGAGAGCTCCTTTATTGGGGACTCAGGTTCTAAGGGGAACATTCCCAGGGAGAGTAGGAGGCCGGAGGATTCCCTAACAGGGTACTCCAAGGCCAAAGCCTCTGGGGCCTCGCAAGAGGAACCAGAAGCTGATGAAGGTAAGGTTATCGATCTAGGGGAGCTAGCCAGTAAGGTGGGCTCTCTAAAGATCAAGAAGAAAGGGAAATCTGGAGCAGAAAAGAAGAGGAGGCTAGTCAGGCTAGTGGTGGGGGGAGGTGTGGGGGTAATGTGTCCTCTTCTTCTGCTGTGGTCGGGTCTGCTCTCCCAGGCCCCTCTAATGAGGGACCCACCCCTTCTTCGCTCAAGAAGCGACCAAGGCCTTCAACCACACCGGAGGAAGGCAAACCATTGAAACGGCCTAGGGCCGAGTATTCAAGGGTTGTCCAGACTAGGCTCAGGATGGCTATTGTAAATGAAGACTATCCTGAGGCACAGATTACTCTGGAACAGCTAGTGAATATTCAGGCAGCTATCAGCAAGCTTCTGGATGAGCTACCAAATGATTCCGATGTGGTTCCCCACTTTGTTGACTGGTATCTGGCTAAGAGGGCAGCCATAGTGGTTTGCCAGGATGAGAATTTTCGGTCTTGGCCAACATGAAGGCATGGGAGGGCTCCAATCTAAAAGTGGTTGGTATGGATGCTCTCCCTACGTATAAGAGATTGATGGTCTGGATCCCAGGATGCCCTGTGGAGATGGACTTTGTCAGACATGTGGTTCGTCAGAACCTGAATATTGAGATGCAGCAGTGGAAGGTGCTAGAGCGCAAGGTGGAGCCCAGAGAGGTTCGACTTGTTATCAGCATAGATTCGGCTGCTGCAAAGGAAATCCTAGAAGGAAGAAAAGGAAGGCTCTTCTGTGGCACGGGCCTAGCAGCATTCACTTGCTTGGGACTGGAGCTAAGGACAAGAAGACAGCATAGATGCACATGGTGAGTACTTCAAATGTAATTCACTGTGTGCAGGCCAACCTTCAGCATAGCTTCGTAGCATCTAGGGTGTTATGCGAACGCTAATGACTGAAAAGATACAAATCGCTCTGATACAGGAACCATGGTTTCACGAGGGCCATATCATGGGGCTGACAGTTGCAGGCTTTTCTATCTCAGGTACAACTTAGAAGTGTTGTTGACCTGTTGACAGGACACAACACCCTAAAGAGACACCTGCATGTGACGAAGCTTAGTGCAGATTCCACATGCAGGAAGTGCGGTGGAGAGGATGAGTCTTCTCTACATATTTTGTGTGAATGTGAAGCACTTGCTGCACTTAGGCACTTTATTCTGGGTTCAAACTGAGACCAGATACTATGAGGAGTGCTCATCCAAGACTTATCCTGTCCTGTTTGGAGGACACAGGACTTGAATAAGCACTCCAGTAAGAGGGGCACAATGGGCCCCTTTTGCGGCCTACGTGCAAGGGACCAAAAGGGCTCAACCTATTTATTTGCATTCATGTGCTGGCTTTGTAATTCAGTTCTTATAACAGAAAAACATGAAAAAGAATGTGAAAACAGAAAGAAAGTTGAGAGAACTATAAAGCATTTTAAAATTCAAACCATTAACTCAGAATGCCTTGAAAAATGATAAACAGCACAAAACTGTAGTTGCTTGGTATCTAATGTTGCACAGTTGGCAATTAGGGCCCGGAAGTTTAGCCAAAAAATGACACAGCAGGTTTGTAGTAACAGGGTTATATATACTACCTACATCTTGTAAACAAAGAGGAAGGGGTTGAATGCCATGCAGTTGCACATCAAGTCACGGCAACAGTTATCTATCAAACGTAGTCACATGACTGATACACTGTCATAGAATATATTGCATATTTATTCATAAATTATGTAAAACAAATTTACTTTTTTCCAGCTATAAGTATATAAACAAAATAATCATTAATATCTCTCAATGTACAAAGTAAATGAAAAGATAATTCTTTGTGATAATACTACATTATGTTTGTGTATATACCTTGTTACAGTGAACAACCTACATTTTGAAGGTTTCAAACGAAAATGATCTGTTCTCCTACAAACATTTTAGTTTCTGCTGCACCTGTAGAAGTATTTCGTCTTCAAATCAACCTTTTGAAATGGATAATTCCTCTATGAGTCTGATCGCTTCTACCATTTCGATGTTATGGCCTTCTAGAAGAGTGATGCATCTTGACAATTTGACAAAGTTATCAATGAACTGGATATTACTTAGTAGCTTCTGACATAAGGTGCTTTGCTTGTTGTATTGAAGCATTTTGTTCGTAGTCAAGGACATTTACTATTGCAACAATCTGATGGCAGTATTTTGCATAATATAGTACAGCATCCAGCCAAGTACTCCATCTGGTCACAATAGGTTTTGGAGGTAATGGGATGTCTGGTTCTGCTTGTCTAAAGATTCTTAATCTTACAAGCGATTTTAGGAATATTTTCTTTAAGTGAGAAACGAAATTGTCTACATTTGGAAATAATGATCATACATGTTCAGCAACTCTGTGCAGACAATGTGCAATGCACATCACATGCACCAATTTTGGATACACCTGCTGTATTTTCTTTGCTGCCTTTTGCATATATAAGGCCCCAACAGTAACTAGCAGAACATTTTCCCTTTTAACAATATCCAGCCATAAAAGTGACATTGACTGCACACAAACATTAAAGATAGTTCTAATATCCTGAAGTATGTCTTCGTAGCAATGCTTTAAGAATTCCTTGCGTATTGTGAACTCAAATGGCAATACTTTTCCTGTATATTTTTCTAAAAACCCATTGAGATAACTATTTTGTAATTTTCAGAAGGAGATGTTTGCTCCCACCGTCATGATACACAGATCATGACAAACTACTGTGTCTGTCTGCATTAAGATTAGTTGCTGAAGGCATATTTTCCTCTTTCTCTGTTTATATAACGGAACATGCTTTTTATGCTTCCTAGTTGCAAAATGTTGGTCTACGAGGTGTGATCAAAAAGTTTCCGGAGTGGCTTCACGACAATGCTGATGCTGAGATTTCTTTAATTCTTACCCATACTGTACATGCAGTGTTCCTTCCTGATAAAAATCAGAAGTCACGTGACTTTGTGATTTTCCAGTGATGAGGTATAAGCTCTGAATGAACACGTGTTTTGCATGCGCTGCGATTTTTCCGCATAACAAAAATATCAGTTTACGAAGAACAAAGAACAAACATCAAATATGCTTTTTACTCTGTAAAACTGCAACAGAAGCCTATGAAATGTTAACAGCTTATGGGGAGGACGTTTTGGGCCAAACTCAAGCATTTCAGTAGTTTTCGAAATTTAAAAGTGGTGTAACATCAGTTAAAGATGCAAATCATTTGGGATGACCCTGTTCCAGCAAAACAGATGAAAATATCAATCAGGTGAAGGAAATGGTCTTAAATGATAGGCGCATTACAATAAGAGAACTTTCTGACTCATTAGGACTCTCCTTTGGAAATATTCAAAGTATTTTGAAAGATAATTTGGACATGAAAAGAATTGCAGCCAAGTTCATGACCTATTTGCTTTCAAATGACCAAAAGGAAAGCCGTGTGATTTCCTGCACAGATCTTAAACAGCTTCAAAATGATCCGCTGTTTATGGAGAGAATTATTACTGACGATGAAACATAGGTTTATGGGTACGATACAGAAATGAAGCAACAATCTTCACAATGGAAGAGTCCTTCATCTCCACGCCCAAAGAAGTCCAGTCAAATTCAATCCAAAGTGACGTCAATGATGATTTTTTTTTTTTAAATTAAAGGCATTGTGCATAAGGAATTTGTGCCATAGAATCAAACAGTAAATCAAGTATATCGAGATTTAACTGTATTGGAACACCACAGTGAAGCGAAAAATTATTAATTTTTAGATGAGTCGTATTTATTACACATCTGCTTCACTTTCGTACCTATTTTGAGGACATGTTTCGCAAATCATCGTTTGCATCTACGGCTCTTATGCGACTGAAACTAGATCCAGCGGTGTGGGTAATTCTGGGGTTGCTGCTGCCATCTGTTGATTTAGTGATGAACTTAAATGTGGAATTCTCTTCTGGCGGGATTTCAAAGTTCATTAGTTGGTTTTTATGTTTTTCTATGTATATCCTCTCCCATATGACGAGTTCACTATGTTTTTGTACGTATTTTAGTAATTCTGTGCTATCTTAAATTTCATGATTTTCAGACCAGAAATGAGCTGCTATTGCGGACTTATCAATATTTTTGTATCTTAAGTGCCTGAAGTGTTCTTTCTTTCTAGTGCCTATGTTTCTTTTTGTCCTCCCTATGTAAATTTTTTCACAGTCTTTACACTTAGTAAATCAAGTGTTCTACAAACAAGTGCTGTAAAGATTAAGGGAGAATGTGCGATGCAAACAATTGGAGAAATGGAGTGATGACTGGTTCTTGCATCATGACAATGCACCCGCGCACAAAGCCCTTTCCGTTTGCCAATTTTTAGATAAAAATAGGATGAATACTGTTCCCCATTCCAATTATTCTCCAGATTTGGCACCAGCAGACTTCTATCTTTTACCTCGACTTAAAATGCGGCTCCAAGGACACTGTTTTGAGGACATTGATGTCATCCATCGTGAATCATAGAAGGCTCTGATCATGTTGAAAGAAGAGGACTTCCAGAGCTGCTTCCAGCAGTGGCAGAAGCGCTGGAACAAGTGAACTTCCAAGGAGACTACTTTGAGGATGACAGTGCAGAATAGACAAAACAAACTGTCCAGAGAATAATGGGTAAAACAACACACATCCACCTTCAGTTTGAAAACTCAATTAGGCTTCATACAGAGCCCTATTAGTTACGCACAACTTACAAGTAATTTTATGGCTTTATACTCATTGCCATAATCTGCTAACAGTGCACTTGTTGTGATTGTTTTATTAAACTTCCATGCCCTAATGGCAACTAAGTCATTTGCACTCTTGCACTCTTTGATGAGAGTTTGGTAGGTTGTTCAAAAGCTGGGCAGTAGAGTAGGAGGCTTACCTCCACATCTTCAAGTTCACAGAAAAGGACGTATAGGGGTCTATGTCAAGCCTGTGTAAACATTTGTGGCAGCAATCACACCTGTTAGTAATCTAAAAATGTGTGTATTTGACAAAAAAAAAAAAAAAAAAAAGAGCATGATGAACTGTTCGTTAAGCCTGAATGAAAGGATAAAAGGCCCTGACAAAAACTTACCAACAATGCTGACCCAAACATGACAGAAAATATCTGTCGATGACATGATTCAACAAGTTGAACATATCTGCTGTGAAAAATTACATGATTGTGAAATTTGACAACAGATGACACATCTTTATGTCCTTATTAGTGCAATGAAATGTGTACTTCATAAAAAAATGCACCTCAGCCTACTGTCTGTTGGCCTCTAAAGTATAACAGTATCCCTAACACATGGATAGGTAGAGGTGCACTAATTCCCTGGTCTCTGCATTCTCTGGACCTACCAACTTGATGTGTGTATTGAACCCCAGCACAGGATGCAGAGTCTTTGTGCCCGCATTGTGAAAAGCTGCAAAATAATATGCAGTTCTCCAGGGATACATCAGCACACCCAGGATTTAATATAAGCATGTATCAATGCTAACACAGATCATTTTGAAAATTTCGTAAATAGATATTAAAGAGTTTCACATTGTATGATTTGGTCTTATGGGTTTCTCTCGATTAATGTACAATGAAAGGTTGCAGAATATGAGTCTGACACGGCTGATCACCCGTGAAGCTTTGATTACATATTTTATACTTACACTTAATAAATAAATACCTACCAAAACAAACACAGTAACAGGATAAACTATTTTAAGTTCATCACATTTTCTTCTTGGAATTTTCCAAAGTGCCTGCCATCCTGCTCCTTCAATGAACAATTCCACAAAATAATGCAGCTGTTCCAACACTTCCACTGCTTTTAGTGGTTTGTTTCCAAATATGTCCGAGTACTCCTCCAATCTCTTTTCAAATGTTTTAACACATTTGATTGCTTCTAGTGACATGGTAGCAAGGTTTACCTAAAAAAAGAAAATACCAGCTTATCATTATCATCAAAACCATATAACTACTACACTGGAACATTCCAATTTTGTGGTGCGAGAATAGCTTGTCTGCCTATACCTTCTACCTAAATGTCCTAAGCTCAAATCTCCTTTAACCCTTCCAGTCATGGTGTCTATTATAATAGACATGAGCATTTTTTTCCTATTTATATTGTATTTCATCCTTTGGAACATAATACATATGTTATAGGACATGTCAGTTCAAGATACAAAGATAAATATAAAAAGTTACATAAGACTAAAAACTGTAACAGATACAGGATCCAACAAAAGTCTAAAGTAGAAAAAGCAAATAAATATAAACTATATAAAGACCATAGAGAAATGCTATATAAAAGTAATTGTTCACAAATGTGGAGTTTACTCTACTTCAGGATTTAATTCAATTCAATTTATTTTGTCCTTTTGATTGATATCAGACACGTCATAGTATAAAAATTACATTAATGGCCACTGTCATTATTTACAATCACTTAAAACTAATTAACATTTAAAAACTCATTTACAGAATAAAATGAATGTTGCAGTAAAAAGAGTTTTACTTCCTTTTTAAAATGTATAAGGCTCTTCATTTGTTTAATATTTTCTGGTAGCCTGTTGTATAATATACCTTTATTGATAGCACTAGACCTGAAGATTTCCGTTCTACAACTTTGAATGTGAAAGTCATCTTTCTGACGTGTATTGTATTTGTGAATATCGGCATTTTTGTAATTTTGTATTTGTAGTTCATTTTGTTTTACATGGATCACTAATTCCAAAATATACATACATGCTAGAGGTAATATTTGATGTTTTTTTAATAATGGCCTGCAAGATGTTCTGTTATCCACCCCACTTAGTATCCTTATCACTCTTTTTTTAAGTTAAAAGACTATCTGCCTTTTCCCCCCAGAACACTATCCCATATTGTAACTGACTGTGAAAGTAACCATAATATATATTTCTCAATGCTGCTAAATTTATTAAGCTTTTCAAATGTTTAAGCAAATAACAAATGGAACTCAGTTTATTTATTAAATGTTGAATATGTGTGATCCATTTCATGTTCTCATTCATATGTAATCCCAAAAATTTTGTTTCATTATTGTAGCTAATGGCTGTTTTATCAAATACTATTGGAGGTTTGACCACATTTCTATTTTGGCAAGTATGGAATGAAATGGCAATAGTCTTATCCTTATTTATAATTAGTTAATTCGTCTGAAACCATGTGTGCAGTTTACATAGAGTATCATTGAGTTTGGTCTGTATGCTTTCTTGATTGTTTCCTTTTATTAGGATGTTAGTGTCATCTGCAAATAAAATAACATCTGTGGAATTAATGGCAGTTGGCAAATCATTTATGTACAACGAAAATAACAAGGGGCCCAGGACTGATCCTTGTGGACCTCCTCGCCTAACTTCTCTCACTTTGGACTGAACTGTATTTAATTTTCCTTTATTTTCAAACTGAAGTTCTACAAACTGTTTTCTATCGCTAAAATAGGATTTAACCCAATTATTCATAATACCCCTAAAACCATATTTATTTAATTTCCTGAGTAGTATTTCATGATCTAAAACATTGTATGCTTTCGTTAAATCTAAAAATAAGCCCACAACTACTAATTTTTTATCCATAGCTTCTTGAATTTTATTAAACTGTCCATGGCTGTTATGGTAGATCTGTTTTTTCTAAATCCGTTTTGGGCCTCTGAAAGAATATTGTATTTTGAGATGAATGATCTCATTCTATTATGAACCAGTTTTTCCAAATATTTTAGAAAATGATGATACGATTGATATTGGTCTGTAATTTTATTTTATTCTTCTTCCCTTTTTTATAAAGTGGCTTAATTTTTTATACTTTTAACTTATCTGGAAATACACCCAATTGCAATGATGCATTATAGAGACTGACTAGTGGCTAGCTATTTGATGTATAACTTTTTTAATGATAACATCTGGTACTTCATCAACTCCAGATGAATATTTGGCCTTCATACCCTGGACTACACCTTCTAATTCCAATTCCATAACAGACAACATAAAAATTGATTGACTACATTGCTTTATGTTGTCACTATATATGGTTAATATTTTGAGCTACTAAGTTTTCTACAATGTCTGTGAAATAAGCATTAAAAGACTCTGCAGTATCCTCTGGATTTGTGATATTATTATTATTATCATCATTATCATTATCATCATCAATAATAATAATAATAATAATAATAATAATAATAATAATAATAATATTATTATTATTATTAGTAGTATTATTATTAGTATTATTAGTATTATTATTATTATTATTATTATTATTATTATTATTATTATTATTATTATTATTATTATTATTATTATTATTATTATTATTATTGCTATTATTATTGCTATTATTATTGCTATTATTATTGCTATTATTATTACTATTATTATTACTACTATTACTATTATTACTATATTATTATTACTATTATTATTACTATTATTATTACTATTATTATTACTATTATTATTATTATTATTATTATTATTATTATTGATATTTTATTCATTAATTTTGATTTTTGGGGCAGATTTTCCGGTTTCTTGGTTAACTAATGTCCAAAGGGCCTTTGTTTTATTGTTAGAGTTTAGTATGAATCTTTCATTTTCCCTTCTTTTGGCTTCAGTTATAATGGTTTTATAGATCTTTCGGTACCTATTGATATACTCTTTGGTCTCATTATTTACTTGTCCATGTTTTTCTAGCCTGGACAAAAACCGTAGTCTATTGCTGTATGTAATTATTCCCTTTGTAATCCACCCTTTCTTTTTTTGTGATTTAAAGCATTTCTTTTTTAAAGGAAAAGCTGTATCAAACCAATACAGAAATGTGTTTAGGAAGTTCTCACATTTTAAGTTAACATCAATTTCATCAAAGACATTATCCCATGTTTCCTTTTCCAATAAAGTATTAAACAGTACTATACTATTTTCACTAAAGTTTCTTTTAGAAATAGTAATGGGTCTATCATTCTTTTAGATACTCAAGTCTTAATTTGTAGTATTTGTGCCCAGTGATCAGAAAAACCTAGATCTGTGACAGTAGCTGTTCAAATTTTGTTTTGTTAATAATTATTACGTCCAGTAACGAGGTTGATCTAGTGGTCGAGTTTACTGTGTTAGTCAAGTTATAACTAGCAATCAAATCTTTAAGCTTAGTTAGTTAAGCAGTTTCACACATGAAATTTATATTCCAGTCACCACATAATATTACAGTTCTGGTTTTCTGTATTAAACTATTAAGCATTGTGTCCAACTTAGATAAAAATGTTTCAAAATGACTATCAGGGTATCTATAAATACAAACAATAACTATATTATGATTACTGATTTCTATTATAGACATCTTAAATTCTTTGTCTTCTTTTTAGTTATTTAATTTAGTTATATTTCTAGTTTTCAAATGTGATTTAACATATATACATGACCCCCCATGCTCCACCTTTTCCCTACAATATACATCTGTTAATATGAAGTCATTGATTTTACTTATTGCTAACTGTGATGATGACATCCAATGTTCAGTAAAGCACAATATATCAACATCTTTAAAATCTCCATCCAATAATAACTCTAACTGTAGATATCATCCACAGAGATTCGAACTCGGGACCTCTTGAACGTGAGGCAGACAAGAGGTTCTGAGTTCAAATCTCGGTCAGGGTGAGTTGACCTCCAGCTTTGAGTGGATGGCCATGCCACTTCGTGTCACTGTACCATCATGTCTATTCAAATCAGTTGCCTGAAGGTGTCCTATACAGCCTAATCTAAACCAGTTTCGAATTAGAAGAAGAACGGCATAAGTAGCAAAATAATTCCTGACTGAAAGGGTTAAGCCAAGTTCCTGAATAATATTTGTTCTAAACCTTATAAGACATATTTTAGGCAACTTGGAGCTCAGTGGACCCTACTTATTTGACATAATTTCATCAGTCATCTCTGCAATCCCAAGTTTGTTAAAAGAGCAACTAAACAAATACAAGTTGGGAAAAGGAAAATCATAAAAGTCTACAGCAGGTAATTATGCAGAATCAGGCAGCTTGAAAAAATAAATGGTACTGGTACATTGTTTTATGCTGATTACATTTTAACAAATTATTATACGAAGAGCTCTTTTATATACTCAGATGCTAATTTGTTATGATTAGGGTCCGAATTTTACATACATCATTACATATTCTGTTCCTGTATATATAGTCATAAGAAGAGCTAAAATGTTGACGAATCACACTAATATTATTCCAAAGTTTTAAATTACATATTTTGACATATTTTTAGCTATGAATACATATTTGGTACCACAATATATAATTTTACATATTTTAATATTATTGTGAATTTATTATAATTTTCATTCATTATCGTTACATAGCAAAAAAGGAAATATTGCAAGTTTAATTATTGAGGTTCTCATCCACTGTCATCAATCCTATACACTGTCATTGTTGCCTCGCTATGATGCTTGCCTAGTGACTTACTTTGTTTCTTACGCCTATTAAATACACAAAGTGCCAACTACCACAATGATGGCTATTTATTAAAAACATTCAAAGCTAAAGTGCATGTGTTCGATGTGAACAACAATGATAGTTTTAAACATGTGAGGAAAATAAAGGAAAAGCTTCAGAATTTCTAACAGTCAGTTGCATGTAAGTTAATCATGGCACCAGTTGTGTCTTCATTATCATCAAAACTCAAAACATGGATCTCTATTGACAGTGCTTTAATCACTGATAGTAAAACAGTGCTCTACCAAACTTGTGATAAATGTATAGAGTGTACAATGAAATCGTAAACTGAACAGCATTTACGAAGCAATCTACATATTAGTTATAAACAATGTGCTTCTTTGAAGAAACATTACTACTTATACAGTTACAAGGGCAGCCTATCTCATCTAATAGTGAGTTTTACTAAGAACTCTGCATGGCATTAGTTGCAGGGAACATACCCTGGAACAAGCTTCAGATACCTGAATTTAAACATTTACAAAAATACTGCAACTGCAACATTTCCCAATGATTAGGTACGTAGAAAATGAAGCTAGCTACAGTGAAGCAATGAATATTACACAAATATAACTATTTGTAACAAAAACTTCACTTATCTTAAGAAAATTATGTCAATTGTTCTTATTAATTGAGATCGATTTCACAAACAAATTACTTGCATCATCAGTCAATCAACACACTTTGTCGTCAAGAATACCAGTTACCATGGTATGTTTTTTCAGTATTACCAAAATCTGAAAATGAAACAAATCTAAAGACAGAATCAACTGCTGGTATTTCAAAATTCATTATGCAATGTTTATTTTTCAAAATAAATAACTTTTTCCAAACTATTCAATCTATTGGACCATTTATTTGTTTTAATAATTTAACTTCAGGATTTATTTCATGGTTAAATGACCAAACATGATCTGCTACGGCCGATTTATCAGTTTGCTTATACTTAATGTTATGAAAATGTTCTTTTGTTCTGGTTTCCAAATTATGTTTCGTCTTTATTATTAATACTGCTTTAATTAATGGTTTTAATAAAGACTTTATACAAAAGAAGACTGGAAAACTTAAATATAAAAAAAAAACTTAATATTTCTACCTTTAAAAAAATAAAAGATGATTATAAGTTTTAAAATTTAACTTACCATTCTTGGGTTAATAAACATTTTCAAATTTTTTTAAAGAGTTTGGTATAACTTTAGTTGGTACAAAATTGAATCGAGAATATATTGACACATTGCTTCACTCACACTGTTTATTCACAGGACATGTTTCAAGAGCTCTTGCTCCTATCCTCAGCTGATACTCGACTAGTGCAAGTTGTAGTGGTTTCTTCTTTCTCCGTATTGTCAATAGAAGGGAGAAAGAAGAAACCACTACAACTTGCACTAGTCGAGTATCAGCTGAGGATAGGAGCGAGAGCTCTTGAAACATGTCCTGTGAATAAACAGAAGGTGAAGCAATGTGTCAATATATTCTCGATTCAATTTTGTACTAGTTTGTGCTTCACTGTCCCTACGCTTCTTTCAAGTTTATACTTTGGATAACTTTAGTTCCTCAAAATAAATATAGCATTAAAAATTTACTACATTTCTCTAAAAACGATAAAATTTCTAATAATAAAAAAACTGGTATTTATCAATTTAATTGTTTAGATTGTGATCAGGTTTATATTGGAAAGACGAAACGTAATTTGGAAACCAGAATGAAAGAGCTTTTTCATAACATTAAGCATAAACAAACTGATAAATCAGCCATAGCAGATCATTTTTGGTCATTTAACCATGAAATAAATCCTGAAAAACTATTGAAACAATTAAATGGTCCGATAGATTTAATGATTTGGGCAAAGATATTTATTTTAAAAAATAAACATTGCATAATGAATTTTGAAATACCAGCAGTTGATTCTGTTTTTAGGTTTGTTTCGCTTTTAGATTTTGTTAATACTTAAAAAACATAATATCATGATAACCGGTATCCTTGACGACAAAGTGTGTTGACTGACTGACGATCCAATCAATTTGTTTGTGAAATCGATCTCAATTAATAAGAAAAATTGACATATGATAAGTGAAGTTTTTGTTACAAATAGTTATATTTGTGTAATTTCCCAATGAGTCCACTCTCAGGAGGAATTACTTGGGTTCTTGTTATGTTGACTTATTAGAAAAAATCAGGGCTGACATAGGCAAATCACTATATGGATTTCTACTGAGACAACAGAGCATTTTTAATCTAATTGTGCGAAAGTTGAACTCTGAAGCTGCATCAAAAACCTATTTTATTTACTGTAAACCTTTACAGGTAACAAATAGTTCAGCAATCACTAGATTTATAAATGGCTAGATGGCGTCAAAGGAGAGGGTACTGTTGCTATATACAAATGCAGCTCCATACATGAAACTGGGAAATTGCTTACAGTATCTTATCCAAATTTAGTTCATGTGACATGTGTGGTTCATGCAGTGCAACGAGTGGCAGAGGCAGTTAGAGGTAATTTCCCGGAAGTAAATACACGGATATCAACAAAAAAGTTTTCTTGAAATCTCATCGTGAACGATTCAAACAGCAGCTGTCTGCCATACCTCTGCCTACGGACCCCTTAATAATAAGGTAGGCAACATGGATTGAAGCTGTAATTTTCTACAGTAAGCACTTCGAAGCTATGAAGTCAGTGAAAGAGAACTTTTCTTCTGATAAGCAGTATCTGAGAGTGAATCCTTATCAGCATTCAACAGTTCTTAAGTGCTCAGTTTCGTACATTGCAAGTCACTACAGCTAGCTTTCCAACAGTATCAAGAAACTGAAAACTTCTGGTATAGGTACCTCTTCAAGTGGGAATAATGGAAAACACAGTTCAGGAGGTGAATGTTGTGCCAGGTGAAGTGAGTACTATAGTTTTCACTAAACTGCAATCTGTGCTGAATAAGAACTCTGGATACTCAAATCTTGTTATTTTGTCTCACTTACTGGTGAAAATGTACAACCCCACCTGATAGTATTATTTCTAGCAGAATATGCACTATTGACTTCTTGTGAAGTTGAGCAATCTTTCTCAATTTATAAAACATATTGTCAGATAGAAGACTGCATAACAGAACATTTGGAAAAGTTAATTATAATTAATGTGCACACCATTCTAATGTGACTTAAAATGCTTGGATGGGAGAACTTGTACTCGGTAGTAAAAGTGAACTGATTAACAATAAACAGATTTGACTAGCCTACCAGTGAGTTTATGTTTTGTACTAAAGAAATAAAACTTTGAAAGACATAATTGCTTCATTACATATTTATTTACATATTTCAGCAATTTGGTTATATATTTATGTACAAATTTCTTAATTTCATATTACATAAAATTCAGGCTGTAGTTAAGATGTTAACTTATTGATAGCCTTAGAATAAGTAGAAAGCAAGTGTAAGCCTTCAAGCCATTGCAAGTCACACTGAAACCATTGGAGTCCTGATTTTTCTAAATTTAACCAGAGGTCAGCCTTGGACATGGTGTGTGTATATATGAACTAATGTTCTAATTGTGATCTAAGTTGCGGTTAATGCCCACAATGTTTGCACTATATGTAATTACACTAGCATTAGAAAAAAAAAAAAAAATGGTTTCCATGCACACATCAAGCTTTGTAATTCTAAAGACACAGGATCTCTTGGTTACACTGTCCTTTGTTACAGCCTAAGCTCAACTGCCACTTGTTCTAAGACTAACAATAAAAATTGTTTTGGTTCATGTAACAAATTTGCATTTTAACTACACAACTGAGATTTTCTGACAAAAACAAACTGGGGAAAAAAAAAAAAAACATAAAAACATCTACCTGTAAATTTATATTTTGTTTATTGAGCAGTCAAACTCCATCTTACAAACACACTACAGTGCTGTTAGTTTAAGAATTGATACCCGCGACAGTTGTCATGCCATAGCGGTCATCCGCTTGCTCGCTGATACTCAGAAGTTTCAACTCGCAGAACTAAAAACAACATAACTTACCGTGCTATATTAACTACAGAAGTCTGTACTCAACCTAATCACAATAGCTGCTGTAAGTGCTGTCCATTTTGTGCTATATACAAGTCACACCGTCGTAAAAAAACTTGAATTCCTTTCATCAATTCCACTGCACAAATCCTAACAATTTCCCAATTGTAGAGATGAGCTATCAATAGCATTCAAGTCTTAGGTTTCACTATAGGAAATTTCCTGACGGAAAACTGGAGTCAGTTGAATCAGCTCATCTGAATTTTCAATAAATAGGTAAGTGGTCGAAAGTTTATAATGGCTTCACAATCCCATAAAACTGTATTATTCCTCATACTGCAAGCAAGCTTGATCGAGATTTCGATACAAGAGTCCCTTCACCATTCTGACCATTCTCTCCCACCATCTGCCCCATCATGC
Source organism: Mantis religiosa (assembly GCA_030765055.1). Lineage (NCBI taxonomy): Eukaryota > Metazoa > Arthropoda > Insecta > Mantodea > Mantidae > Mantis > Mantis religiosa. The sequence goes on along the minus strand of CM060955.1, from coordinate 63,442,911 downwards.
AGCAGTAGGTGGATTACACTTCCATGAGATTTTCTTGATAGAGGCATTGTTCAAAATTTCCTTCCAATCCAGTTCTCGCAGTGCTCTGTTAGTACCAATGAAGTTGGTCTCGTTATCTGACCAGAGAGTCGAGACTCTCCCTCTGTGAGCAATAGATCTCCTTAGAGCTTGGATGAATGCTCCAGTGGTCATAGATTGAACTAGCTCGAGATGCACGGCATGGTACACTGCACAAATAAATAAGACAATCTGACAATTCCTTTCTTGGAAGTGTTGAAAACAGTGTTGTCAACGTGTTGTAATCCATGCCCGGTTGACGATGGAGGCAAAGTCTCTGAAACATGTTCCGCGAAAATTTAAAAGTAAGTGTTGTTTAGTGTCATTAATCGACTCCCTTTAAATTTAAGACAATCTGATTTTAAAAATAATGGTCCAGCATAGTCTATTCCAGTGACTTCATATAGCTTGGAAGGTCCAATTCTCTCTTTTGGTAGTGGTGCAAAGGGTTCTTGTAGTGCAGTAATTCTCTGCATCTTGCAATAACATATTCATTAATTACTTGCTTCACCACTTTCCTTGCACCCATAACCCAATGGCATTCCCAAGTAGAGCCAGCAATATTTGCAAATTAGAAAGCACAGCATGTCGATGTTCTCTTACTTGAATTAATCACATGTTTGCCTGGCAATAATATAAGTGTTTTAAAGCATCCTACTTGCTCACTGAAGTCAAACTTAGTTTTCACTCTCAGCAGCCCAACTTTGTTTCGTAATAGTTGCATACTCTTAATGACTCTGCTTCCTATTGGGAAACATTCTGCCTGCACAACTTTCAATAATCTAAACTCTGCATCTTGAGTTTCTTCAAAAGTCAATTCTCCTTTTAACTTTTATTTGATGAATGAGATTATGATAGAATCTCACAATTGAAGCAATCATGCAGACACTCTTTGTATACAGTGAGAAATAAAGTAGTTGACTGACAAAATTTCCAACTTTAGAAGCGACTGTTGCTCCGTCAATCCCTTTCTTTTTCTACGAGTTCACTTCTGAAGGAACATATTCTTCCAAGGCCATTCTGTTGCTGCGTACTGTTGCTGGGGTCCCTCCCACCAACGGCTGTCAAGAAGCGTCTTTGGGTTGCATCCTCTTGATGGCAGGTCAGCTGGATTTACATCACCAGGTACATGATGCCAATCATTTGGATTATTGAAAGAACATATTTCCTTACATCTGTTGCCAACAAAGGCATTCCAATTTTCATTACTCTTAATCCAGGCCAATACGACAGCAGAATCCATCCAATAAATAACCTTTAGCTTTATCTGAATACTCATACAAACTCCTATGATAGCAGCCAAAAGTTCCAGACAAGGTATGGTCACAGGATGTATTGGTGCAATCCTAGTTTTGGCTTATACTAGCTTCACCAACACTTCTGCATCTGTTTAAGATCTCAAGAAATCGCAGGCTACGTAAGCATGTTTGCTTGCATCACAGAATATATATGTAATTGTATATAATCTGCCCTTGAGATGGCTGATGAAAGTGTTCTCGGAATACATTCCGTTTCAGCCAATGTATTTGCTTTGTCCATGACACAAACTCTTATGTTATATGATCTGGCAGCTATCATCCCATCGATACTTCTTCCAGATTTTTTGCAGTAACAGTTTGGGAATTAAGGTTGTAGGGCATATGTACCTTATAGGATCACATTCTCTGGGAAGCTGACAATAACCTCCTCTTTGTAATTGGGCGTGACAATGCCGATATCACATCAGTATTATGGTAAAGTTTATCTGATTCTGAGTCCCAAATTAGTCCTAGGACTGTAACCCATTTTCTCTTTGAAACTTATCCGGTGTAATTGTCAAGGCCGCTGATCCATCTGTGCAATTTAAAGCCTCCAGATGACATCAGTTTCACTGCTTCTTTCACAAAATGACCTAGCTCTTCTTCATTCACAATGCTGGTGACACAGTTGTCTACATAGAATGACTGTTGCAATTTCATTGCAGTTTTCTTCATGTTATCTGGAGCTCCTTCCAAATAATGTTATATTGTTGCTCCAAGTAAAAAAGGGCTTGAAGAAATTCCAAAAAATACCCTGCAATGCCTGTATTCCATTAATTTTTCTTTTTTCCACCACCACAGGAATTTTAAGAAATTTCTGTCACTTTCTACTAAGCCAATCTGCAGAAAGGCCTTCTCGATATCAGCTTGTAATTTGAAAATTTGCCCGCTGTGTGCTGAATTACCCCATATCATAGCAAAATATGCTGCTTTAAGGCATTTGGTTAAGCAGATTATTTTTAAGTTTCTTAATGCAAAGCAAGCAGAGCTAAGCTTTGTGACGCTCATTTGTTTTCTCCAATTTTATTGAACTTATCTATTTGGAGACCAACAAATTTAGTATCAGGTATTTATAGTATATTTGTTGTATCCAACTGTTAATTCCCTTACCTGTTTGTGCTTTGTTTTAAATTGAATAAAAATTTGTACTATCATAATTTAATGATAACTTATTTGATTCAAATCAAATATTGATTTAACAAACGATGGCTCTCACAGCCGGCATCTTGTTCTATAGAAGATTCCAGATTAAAAGGCTGTGGTCCATTGGATTTCCTCATCTCTCTCCCAGATGTTTCACTTGCATCTGTGGCAAGCATCATCAGTGGTGCAGAAAAGTTCTCCTTGTTCTCTTCATAGCTACCCTTTTGTTTAATTTATAAAGCCAGGAAGTCATCAAAAAATAAGTCTTTAAACTGGGCCAAGGCGTCGTTGATAGGTACCATCATAAATAGACACAACATCGAAGCTCACTAGTTGATCACCAGGTCTTAGAGAAATCTTTTTCAATTTCTGTAAGAAGTGTGGTGAGTTTTTGATATGGGTGTCAGTCTGACAAATATGAAGCTGAAGTAAGTTAGCTAAGTGCTTGGCCAATGCACAAGTTGGCAATCTTATGGCATTTACAATTGGCTGAAGTGGAATATCTGGTTTATGGATTTTAGGTAAGCCTGGGTGGCAGTGCTTCAGTTCTCTTGATGTTACGCTTAACTTTGGCTGGTATAGTTGACTGTGCCATAAGCTGGTTAGTTTTCTTAACGACTCTTGCTGTCAGGTATTTCTGGAACTTCCTGTGTGTGTTCAGATCTAAAAGTTTCAAGATTTTCTGCTTGTAATCCTGAGTGTTCAGTACCACCGTGGTGTTTCCTTTATGGGCTGGAACAATGATGATGTTGGTGTTGGACTTAAGTTCGTAATGCAAGTCTTTCTTCTTTGCTTAGATTAGATTTCGGCCATGTTGCTCTTTGTAAAATCCTGGAAGCATCTCGCCATATTTCTTCTGCTGTTGGTTCTCGTAATTGTATGATATCCGATTCTATGTTGGCAATGATATCTTCAGTTAGAATCACTGACGGTGTGATGGCGAAGTTTCCTCCCTTGGTCAGAACAGAAATTTTAACTTCAGAAAGATTGTGATCTGAGAGATTGGTGACGCTACAGTTAGAGACCTGAAAACTTTGAAGATTAGAAGTAGTGTGTGCATTAAGTCTTGTGGAATTCTGCAAATAATTTGTTTACTTCTTTTGCCTTTTTGTGGCTTTTAGTGTTGAACAGCACTATTGAGAAAGTGATCTGGTCTGCTAGATTCCAATGTCTCCAATGTAGGTGGTTCCTGATTTGAAGGTTTAAGCTGAGTAAGTTGTGGTTGTTGCCTGCCAGGTCCTGTTGGGTTTGATGGATGCCTTCTTTCAAAAGACCTCGCTCAGAGCAGTTATAGATCCTGTGACTTTGCAGTATTTATGTGGCATTTCTGTGAAGGAATGCATGTATGATGCCAATATCACGTCAATGCAGCAGAAATCTTCAGAGAACAAAGAAGGTTGGACTTCTTTATGTGTAGCACCTCTAGGCACCGAATCATGATGAGTATGCTCCTCGTAGAGGTGATTCATTAAGTAGCTACGAAGAGAACAAGGAGAACTTTTCTACACCAGTGATGATGCTTGCCACAGTTCCAAGTAAAACATCTGGGAGAGAGATGAGGAAGTCCAGTGGACCATGGCCTTTCAGCCCAGAATCTTCTATTGAAAAAAATATTGAGTTGTTCAAACGATTTATTGACAGTGTCTCCTAACTGTTGATGTGACTCTTTAGATATGACTATATTAGTATCATCTGCAAAGAACACTGCTATTGACTCCTCTCTAACATTAGATGGCAGTCATTTATAAATATTAAATATAACAATGGCCCAAGTAGAGAGCCTAGTGGGACACCATTAGTAATAACATCTGATTCTGAATCCTAACCATTTATTCTGGTTTTCTGGATTGATTATGTTAGATAAATACGATCTGAACCATTATTTATAGGAATATCATTTAAACCATAAAATTTTAACTTTTGCAGCAAGAGGTTGTGTCCTATACTATGAAAGCCTTAGTCAAATTACTACATATTCCTAATAGTAGTTGCTTTTTGTCCAAAGTGTTGCTAATTCAGAAATTAGGATGTCATTTGAATAGTTATAATTAAAAGCGTTGTTAACAGTGAAGCTAAATTAATGTATAACGACTAAAATTGAGTCATACCTTTTAAAACTTGTAACTTTACTCACGTCTATTTAAAAAATCAGGAACTTTTTCGAGACTGTTGCAGTCTCATCCTCAGCTGATTAGCAAATCATCACAGTTGGTTGTTGTCTGGATCTCTTGTAATTGGCTCCCTCTCTCGGAAGATTTTTTTACGTAAGTTCAATAGATGTGCCATCAGTGAGTGATCTACTGAACTTATGTAAAAAATCTTCCGAGAGAGGGAGCCAATTACAAGAGATCCAGACAACCAACTGTGATGATTCGCTAATCAGCTGAGGATCAGACTGCAACAGTCTCGAAAAAGTTACTGACTTTTTTAAACAGACGTGAGTAAAGTTACAAGTTTTAAAAGGTATGACTCAATTTTAGTCTTTATATATTAGCATGTCGTATTTTCAGTTGATATGCCTTTTCCAAATCCTAACCGTTATGATGTAAGAACATTATTTAACTTCATGTATTTTATAACCTGTTTATATACCACTTTATCGTTACCATGATTTTTGAAAGAAGATACATGACAGCTGTCCAGCAACGAACATGGTGGTTAGGAGAAAGTCATTGCTATGCACATGTAAACAAAGGTTGCCCCATTAGTTACACTGGTGAATCACCTATTCCTCAGATTAGTTATTACTACTTGTGTGCAGAAAATGCTTATGGAACATCTTAAGGGAACCGGAAGACTATGCACAATTAGAATGAGCCATAAGAGCTATATGAAAGGATTAGAGCTGCCAGACACAGAGGATACATAGAAGTAAGATTACCCGGACATCTGGAATTGATGAACTAGCTCCCTCTATTAATGCCAGCCCCATTAGGGGATACCAGTAGGAGGAAGCTTTGGATACCAGTTGCAGAAAAGGAAATTTAAAATGGTAGGAAATAGTATTTTATACTTTGTTATAGTACACAAATTATTTGTTAAATTGGTTTTGATTTGGGTTAAAATGCAGAATAATGGGATCATCTTGGCTTCATCTGCTACAGTAAGAATGACATAAGGGAAACAAGCTGTTGCCAATTAAGAAGTTCTAAAATATGCCAGGACAGCAAAATGTTGCCAATACATTCTTTATGTTGTTATTCTTATTCCAATATTATTGTTGTTGCATACAGATGTTACTGACCACATTGCATAGAATTATCCACCTTTCAAGGTAGAGAATTCTATTAAACAAGTTTGTCCAACAAGACATGCAATGGCACATCCAGAGTATCTAGAGAGGAAGGTATCCTTTGAAACACGCACCCATAAAGTAAAATGCAGAGGGTTATTAATAAGATTTATTGAAAACAATATGTACATATGGGTTAGTACAGTGATATAATGATTACCAAGTATAATCCTTTTTGCATAGACTGTCAATGAGTCCTTGACTGGTATGTACGTATGAGACATTGTCCACTAAACTGTCCACAAAGCTGGTTATAGGAACGTGTTACATCCATGAATGTGACATGTTACGTTTCAACACTATAGAGAACTCACAATAACAAATATCTGACAATATCAGGACCCTTATATCCAAGATATTGTTAATAATTTCAATTAGTTTGTGTGGATCTGCCATGCAGTGCTTTGGTTACATGGTGTTGGTATTTTCGACAATGCATGTTTTCACCATTGGCAACACTCCAGCCACCGACGTCATGCCCACCATTCTCTATGCTGCGGTTCAGTTTAACCTTGTATTGTAGAGTTGAATAACATATTGCAAAAGTAATTAAAGTGTAGTAGTAATGTAGATTTGAATTATGTCATTGGAGAAGTAAAAGAGAAGAAAAGTTTTAGATTAGACGAATAGATTTGTAAGGTTACTAGAATCCAGTCACATGCAGGCTTATTTAAGATAGCAAGTAGATATATCTGCAAAATTTGTGAACGATTTTATGTAATTTGATTTAAAAGTGAATAAAGGTAAAAATAAAATTTGCATTATAAGGCCTGGTATAGACTAACCGGATGCCAGGCTATTTATATATGTAGATTCTTTTTTGTAGTGGTTGCATGAATTTTGGTTGGAAGTTAAAACGTAACAGGGAGGTGAGGTTAGTCTTAATTGTGCTGTCATTATGTACATTAAAATCTAGACAAATATTATTTTAGCATTTTCGGTATGAATGTATGAGAAAGTTCTTTCTAATCTGTTTATATATCCTTAGAAATTTCCTGTGTAAGCTCTATATACTGCTAAAATTATATATTGATATCTATCAAATTCTACTTTTACTGATACGCATTCAAATTATTTTTTCTCACAAAAAGTTGCAACATTTATGTTCATAAACATTATTGCATTATTAGCAAATATACTCATTCCTGCACAGTTAATCTAGTTCTGCAAAAATTGTAACATAAGTGTACTTACTAAAATTTACATTTCTTAGCTCTGCATCTCTTACATATTGCTCTACTAAGCAAATTACTGAGAACTTATTTAAATCTTGAATATATCTCTGACGGTATAATTGCACGTAAACATTTAAAACCACATATTTGGTCAGCGTGATTACAATAGTATACAACCTTGTGGAATTTATATATAGTATTAGGTTCTCAACCATCCTATACAAATATACCTTGATTTCAAAAACTATTAATTTGAAGCAGTTCCCATTTGGTTTTCTGCCAATAATATACGCATCATGGTGCATAATATAAAACATTTATACAACACCCGCTCTGCAAACATAAATCTTTACGTTCACATTAAAATAACATTCAAAGACATATATTACCTGTGAAAACAATAGATATTACTGGTTACTATGTAGAATAAAACTTTTCCTTTACAACTTCCAGCACACCACAAAACACATAAGTACACCAAGCCGCTACAACCTCTCTCCTTCCCATCAACGACTTGAACTGGCCAACTTTTCTCCGCCAAAATGCAAATAACCAGTATTATGTCATTTGATAGGCATTTGTTATAAAACACCAACGTAAAATTCAAAATTTACCACAGCTATAATGGCCCTTATTGTATACTACATTTATCTCATACTTTTGCTAAGTTGACAGTAAAGTGTGGCGCCTTGTTGAGTGAAATAATAAGTAATTCATGTCGTATACATGTAAAGTGAAACTAATTTATGTTATTTTATTGTCCCTGACAGGTTGGCAATTGTACATATTCGAAATTCGTTAACCAGTGACAACCGCTTCAATTTACGTCTTGTTTCATTTGATTCGCATAATATGATCTCCACCGCAGGAAAAATCTTAAATTCCTAAATAAAATGAAGAAACCGAGGATAAACTTGTCCACAATCTTATTACTGTGCATTTTTCTCGCGTGTTGGCCATACTGAATGTTACAATTACGAGCTGTAAAACGTTACTCTCTCATATTAAACTGTGCTCTCTCATGAAAATAATTGGTTTTAGCTTTGGTGTTCTGACTATTATGGTTTCAGTCATGAACTAATTTAATTTTCAGTACTAAGTTTTTCTTCCTCTCAATTTTAACATCCTTGTAATGGTTTTCCTTTTAGTTGCTGAAAATTAATTATATTTAGTAAAGGCTCTGTGCAACTTCAGCCTCCAAAGCAGCACACCAGGGGAAACGTGGCACCAGTTAGGCCATCAGGATTTATTATTTTCTTTTGAAGTAATTAAAACTTTTGGAGATATAAGCTGAACCTGCTTTACACATAACCCAGTTCTACATAACTCATATTAACAGGTAAATATTTGTAAGTCCCGGGAAAAAATGTACTTTATAAGTGTTAATAGACTTATTTATGCGAATTTTTTAATACAAGTAATTTACGTCCTCCAATCTTAAGTTATATCGGACGATGAATGAAATGGGCGAAATTGAGCTCGAATGAGCCCAGGATCCATAGAGCTTAGAGTACCTGACATTCATCTTTCAGGATAGGGGAACATCAAAGGAAAGAAAATCTTATTCCAGATGTCACCCTGACCGAGATTCGAACTCGGGAACTACTGAACGTGAGGCGACACGCTACCACCTACGCTTCAAAGGCAGACTTATTTACACGTAATGCATTTATACTTAAATTGCTGTTAAGGGTATGTATGACTGAAATTTCATGAAAATCGTGAAAATAACGAGTTTTTTTTATTTTAATTCTATAAAATAGTTTAGACATTCCCGAATGTGAAAAATGCATAATTTGCCTCCAGACGCCATTTTTAAATGCTTATTTAAATGTCGGTGGCCTTTAAACTCTGTCAGAGTCACGCCCTTTTTGCCTACATCCACATTCTTTGTCTGTTTTCCGTTCTTAAATTTTCAATTCAAGAAAAGAAAAATAAGGCTTTCAGACAAAATAGTTGCTAAAATGTTGCCAATATATCAGAGGCTGGCTTCTACAACATTACTAGAGAGGTGCAAAACAGGAAAAACACAGAATGCCAATGAATCTTTGCATCATGTCATATGGAATAAGTGCCCAAAGGAAGTTTTCATATCAAAACAAAAATTGGATCTTGCTGTTATTAAAAGCATCAGTGAGTTTAACATGGGTAGTCTTAAGTCATTGGAGCTGGAGCAAAATATCAGAGGTGAAAGTGTAGTAGACTCAGCAAGGAAAACTTCAGTGCAGCGAGATCAGACTCGTATCCTGCAAAGCAAGAAGCGAAGTTGTGCAGAAGAAAAGCAACATCTAAAGAAGAAAAAGGTGGAAAAGGCAGCAACAGAGGAGAGGAAAAATAAATCTGAGGGTCCAACCTATCAGCCTGGTGGATTTTAATGTGAGTTATGCAATCAAATCTTTAATCGCTGTTTTCTCAATGTTCATATTTTCAGCATTTTTCTTCCTGTAAAATGCTCCTTGCGATGCAGTTTTTGTACTACATTCATGAAATTTCCTACACAGGTTCAGAATATCATGAGGAATGGAAGTTGCCCTAGGTTTTATTGTGAAAATATATATATATAAGCACATATTTTTAATTTTCAAACACAAAACGTACAGTTTTTTAGACAAAAAAAGAATATTTGTAAATGAAAAATTTTTTGTGACCTAAACTAAAGGAGACACAGAAAAACCCAGAGCAATTTCAAAAAGTATGTGTATTATGAACATAGGGTTAAAATATTACACCAAAATTCAAAATATTTTGTCGCAAGGGACTTTTTTAGTGACGTAACAAAAAACATACAAAATTTATCATAATTTATAAACTGCTGGAGAAAAATGGTTTAAATTTAGGTTGTAATATGTTCACATTATACTACACCTATGGTGTAAATTTGAAACAGCTAGCATTATTAGTTCAGAATTTGAAAATTTCAGTCATACATACCCTTAAACGCATTATGTGTTAGTGGAATACAACTAAGTTTTACGTAATTAAATGAGCATATAGCGTATCTACGCTATCTTCCCCCAAGATTCCCGACTTTGCTTCGCCTAGCACATCCAGCGCAACCTCGGCACCTGTCCATGCATCGCCGCACTCTGTGCTTGCCACCTCTCGTGGCACACAAACTTTGCCATGGCCAGCTTACGACGAGGCACACAACAGACTTACCTACGCCTACGCCACAGCCACCGCAGCTCCAATCAACACAACTACCTCGCCACACCGAACCAGCAATCCTGGTTATGCAACGACCACACCACACAGCGCAGTCATCAGAGAAGCACCCAGGGACCTACGCTGCCGCTACATCCTCGCCGCCGCACAACAGAGATGACTCCCCGCAACCAAAGGATCATCTCCCGCGGCCGCCCAACATCACTCGTCCGCCTACAGTTCGCTGATCTAGCTGACCTCAACGCAGCCTTGAGGACGGGCCTGCCCTTATTAGGGTAGCGTCTAAAAATCGAGGCTAGCAATTATGAGCGTAAGACACCCTGTCGGCGATGCTGCAATTACGGACACGACGCCTCGGTCTGCGATGCACCACCCCGGTGCCACTACTGTGGCGCACCCTCGCTGACGTCAGAGTGCATCAGTCACAACATACGCCACCGCCAGCGGTACTGCGCCATCTGCAACGGCTTCGGCCACTACACAGGGCAGGTGCAGTGCCCTTACTACCCTCGCCAGACACACAGCCTATACGGAGGCATCACCGCTGCTGCAGCACCACAACAGGCAGCTGAACCACCAACACCAGAAGCAGCAGTCTCAACTACAGCCGCCACCACCACCGCCACCGGATCACAGGAATTCCGAGCTGTCCTCGAGAGCCTCTGCTCCGAAGTCCACAACATCACTACCCGACTAACAGCCCTGGAGGGCATTCTCACCACCACCACCGCCACCATGAGCTCTCTGCCTTAGCGGGAAGAACTCCAGAACATTCACTCCAGCGGCCTGCAAGATCTCTGCACCCAAGTATCCACCGCCAACCAACGCCTGATTAGCCTCGAGAATGCTCTCTCCTCCACCAGCACTCTCCAACACAACTTCACTGCAACCATCCAACAGCTACAACGCCACACAGAGAACTCCAAGCACTTCATAACGGACACCACGAAAAAGCTCACCGTGCTGGAGGAGACACTCAAAACCACCACAGACACCGTCTCAAGCCATTCAACAGACTTAATCTCCACCGTTGACCTATGACTGACATCACTACAAGAGCTCATACCTACAACACCACGACTTACTGCAGAAGCTTAAGACACTCGCTCATAAACAGACAGACATCCAAATTGCAGTGGTAACACTTACGCACGACCCCGAGGACCTGCGCAGCTACTTCGCCCAGCTCCTCGCAAGCATCGACAACCTTCAGGCATGCATACTCCAACCTACTGACGACATAGACCGGACAACGCGCCACCGGCGCCACTAAACAACCCATTCCCAAACTCAACCATCCAAGATGCACAGTGACAAAAAATAAAGACTTTTGACCCTCTACCACATCCTTTGAAACCCCGGCGATCCATCCAGGGCCTCCGGTCATGGCTGGACCCCCGGACACTACCTTCCCTGAGTTGCACGTGCCCCTCAGGCACCTGCGCCCTTACTACCGATACTAACGGGGGTGCTTCCGCGGGACCCCGCCACTTTTCTCCAATTACTCCCTCCTAAAACCTCGTTTAAAAAATACTACGCAATCTTAAAAGAAACTAGAAACCCATTTACCTTACCGCTCCTGGCAAAGACGCCAAAAAGCCCGCCTAGGAAGCGTAGAAAGTAGCGTGTCTGCCTCACGTTCAAGAGGTCCCGAGTTCGAATCTGGTTAGGATGAGTTACCTGGATAAGGTTTTTCCGGGGTTTCTCTTATCCTTAAAGACGAATGTCGGGTAGCTCCACGGTAGCTGTAAGCTCCATGGACCCTGGGCACATTTGAGCATCACTTCACCCATTTCATTCACCGTCCGATATGACTTAACGTTGGAGGTCGTAAAATTACTATAAAAAAGCCAAAACTATCAGTATAAAAACGATGAGAAGTATGACTTCACGTTTGTGCACTCAATCCTTATGGAACATCTTTCTGGGGATGTTCACTGCACTCGAAATTGTTTCCCAAAAGGGAATCATATGAATATTGGTAGGAGTAAATCAGAAACAATTTTGTCAACCATTGTTCAAGAAGCTGGATATCTTATCACTTCCAAGCATTTGTATATCTACATCTATATGAATCCATTCTGTTTACAAAACTATTTCTTGATAGTGATTGCAACAAATTAACCATAAATGCAGATATTCATGGACGTAGCAACTTACACATGATAAAAGACAAATGCTAAATTGTATCAAAATGGATTGGTATGCTCCGGTAAAATGTTACAGTAGACTACCATAAAAAAATGAAATATATAAAGAAAGTAGCATCTTTCAGGTCAAAATTGTTGTTCTATTTGATTGTTCACGGCTGTTCCTCCACCGAAGAATTTTTAAACCAATCGCATAGTTTCATTATGTACACAGTATGTGGTAATAAAAGGCGTTCAGTTCTAACCTCTGGTAGCACAAGCATTGAATGCTAAGCTTACTCATGTGTAACCATTATACATAAAATTTTTTCATAATTCACATGCACTATTGTTATGAAGACAATTGCAACATTTGAGCAATTGCATCATTTAATTAGTATGTTAATTATAACTGACTTGTCCAATATCATTTGCATATAAGTGTGCTATATGATTGATTTACTGCATCAGTAAATTACTTTACAAAGTGATCGGAGGTTTTCTGCCTCGGAAACAAACGACGAAGACATTTGCTTCCGGCGCAACAATGTCATAGCAACAAACGAGAAGTAAAGATAATTGTCGGCATCTGGTGTTTATTGTTGAATAGCGGTTTTGTTTTACATTAGCTTTTAATCAGGCATGGAAAACAGAAAAAAGAAGTGTCATTCCCTAAAGTAATTAATTTTGGAAAATGTTCTAGTGTATTTTACCCTCCTAACCGTACCAGTGGTCTACAGCCACTTGATTTGGGCATTTTGAAGATTTCGAAGTTCATTATAGAAAAATGTTGGCGTGACATTGAATAACACTGACATGCAGGAAATGAAAATCCCCTCATTAATGTACTTACTACGAGCCATGAATTTTGTTTCGGCTGCCTGGAAGCAGGTGTCATCCTCAAAACAGTTTTTTTAATCTCATATCTTAGCAAAGAGGCTGCCTTTGATGATGATGATGCCATCGGTAGAGAAGAAGTTGTGTGCTTCAAGTGACACTGACATTAATGGGAACAATGACTCAAACACCCGCCTCGGTAGCATGGTGGTAGCGTGTCTGCCTCACATTCAAGAGGTCCCGAGTTCGAACCTCGGTCAGGGTGAGTTACCTGGATAGGGTTCTTTCCGGGGTTTTTCCTTTATCCTGAAAGACGAATGTCAGGTAACTAAACTCTATGGACTCTGGGCTCACTTGAGCATCATTTCACCCATTCCATTCATCGTCCGATATGACAATGTTGCAGGACGTAAAATTACACAAAAAAAGACTCATATCTTGAAATACCTAACGTGAGTTGTTTTAAGTGCAATAAATATATGAGGTGTTACACCAATGCGAAACGGTATAGTAAAAAAACTCTGAGTTTGCAAAACAAGTATGCACTTAATGCAAGAAATGTGACAGAAGTCAAATTAACTGGTATCTTTAAAGCAGGGTCAAGTTCAAAATAATGTTTTCTTCATACATATCATTATTGTTTGCAATATTTTATATATGTAGGCCCACTGCATTGTATGTTTTTAAAAAATATGATTCATTATCAAAAGCATGGCATTAAGTAAACTGCAAGTTAACTTTCCTCTTCTCCTTGATATACGCACAAGTCAGATTCAACTGTAAATTCCTTTTTTAACGGAATAATATATTTGCTAACGCAATTTATATAAGTGTTTACAAAATTCGATATGTTGTAATCATTAACTTCCATTAATCTTGTACAAACTATTCGTATAAACATTACTTCAATAAATCTTATTGCCACTTTCTTGTAAGGGAATATGAGAATAGAGCAAGCTTTAAAGCTGGTCGCTATGTGTTGGCTCTGAAATTCCGTTTTCTTTGCATACCTAAGCAATAAAAAATGAAAATAAAGCTTTACCACTTGGAAAAGTGTAAAATTTTGGAAAATTCAAACAAATAAAAAGAAAATGTATGAAATAGTTCACTCTACAGAAAAAAGTGTCAGAGATAAATTATGTGTTGAAATGAGATCACATGTGTAAGATTTTGTCTAATTCTTACGTCTCGCAATTTTTTTCTTTTATCATGAGAACATACAAAAACTAACTGTAATTACAAAACTAAATTAAAAGAAAAAGTAAAACAGAAAGAAAAACCACCGCCTAACCACTATCTGTTTTCCATAAACAAATCCCCTGGGCATGATGGTGTCATGGCACTCATGCTCCGGAATCTTTCTAAAAGAGCCGTGATTCATTTGACGCGGATTTACAATGCATGCCTTTGCCTCCGCCACTTTCCAACTTGTTGGAAGGGGACGAGGGTGGTCTGCATTTTGAAGTCCGGCAAGTATCCGCTCTTCCCATCTAGCTACCGCTCCATCAGTCTCCTCCCAATCGTCTCAAAAGTTTTTGAGCGATTGCTCCTGGTCCGCCTAACTCCTCTCTTCGACGAAAGGCACCTCCTACCGGATCACCAGTTCGGGTTCCGTCGGGTTACTCCACGACCTTGCAGCTGCTACGACTGGCGGAGAAGGCTGCCCTGGGTTTCTTGGACAACCTCAAAACCGTCGCGGTACTCCTGGGCGTGGACAAGGCCTTCGCCACAATGTGGCACCAGGACTTGCTGTACAAGCTCAAGGAAGCACATCTCCCCTCCCCATACATCACCCTGATTAGTAGTTTCCTCCGGGATCGAACCTTGAGGGTGTGGGTCGAAGGTAAACTCTCCTCCGTCAGACCCATGGCGGCTGGAGTTCCGGAAGGCAGTGTACTGTCTCCGTTACTCTTTGCTGCCTACACGTCTGACTTCCCAACAGAACCTCGCACTGTCCTGTACAAATATGCTGACGACATCCTCATCTTGGCACAGAACAAGAACGTCCGTCACTGCCTCCCTCCTCTGCAGCGATCACTCCGGGCTATCGGCACGTGGAGTGAAAAGTGGAGGATGGTCATTAGCCCACAGAAGAGCTCTGCCCTTCTGCTGGGCAAGGTCCTCCGCTGGCGCCCGGGAGGCGACCTGCGGTTGAGGCGGAGAAAGATCCCTTGGGTTCCATCCGCCAAATACCTGGGTGTCCAACTGGACCGTGGCCTCACCTTTACCCCACATGTCCGTGAGAAAATCAGCCTCGGCCATGCTGCGCTCAGGCAGTTGTACCCCATATTCCGGTCAACCATGCCCATTCGCCTCAAACTACGGGTGTATCGTGCAATCATCCCGCCACTTATCCTTTATGGATGCGAGGTCTGGGGTTCGGTGGCTCGTACCACCATCCGTAGACTGCAAGACGTAAAGACAGGGCACTCAGGATGATCTACGAAACCGAACGTACGTTTTCATCACACACCCTACACCCCCATTCTGGTTCTTTTTTTTGGCATACCTTACGTGGAGGACGTTGTGCGTGAACGCTAGCGCACATTGTATGAAAAAATCTATAAGACCGCACGGGTAAATCCGCTCAGCGGATAGGTACCGTGGCGCTCTGAGCACCCGGACGACTTGTTCTCGCTCTTGGCTCATGGACAATGTTCCGGGATGACTACAGGTTGAAGGCCTCTTCTCTTCGGAACAGGGTTTACCTTCAACGTCGACACCTCTGCGAGTGTTTTAAGGACTGATATTTTTGAGAAAATAAACATTTTCGGAAATTTTCCATGTAAAAGTTAGTATGGGATGAAGAAACACAAAATCCATGCACAGGCATCTTCCGGTCCAGCATCATGTTCTTCGTCCGTTGGCCTTCCAGACACGCCGTCACCACCACCTCGCTTCTCGCGGGTACAACCATGTCTTCTCTCAGGATGACCCGGCAGATTCCAAGGGATTCTTTGGGGTGGCGGAGCATCACTTCTTCTCCATTGAACCGCACAACTTTCCTGCCGACGTCGACCGTCACCTCGTGGCTCTTGGGGACATCGAGTCCCAGTATCACCTCCTTACCCACCTTTGCGATGAACATCCACAGACGCAAGGCACTCCGCGCCAAGATCAAATGCAGCAGGACCTCTCTCTCCAAAGGTAAGGTGTCGTTTAATGCCATCACTTACTGGTATGGTCGGCTCGGTTTTCTTGGCAGCAAACCCCTGGCTACACCAGGTCTGATGACGGTCACGTCTGCCCCGGTATACACAAGCACGCGGCACGGCATCCTTTTCACCCAACCGTCCGCGATGAGACTGTCAGCTGTACGTCGACTGACGGCTCGCAGTGTCACTCAAGGTGATGGTGGCGACTACGCCGACGTGCTCCTCACCACGTCGGCCTTTACTCCATTTTCCGGCTCCTCTTCTTGCTGGACAGCTTTGTATGGGCAGTCTCTTTCCAGGTGTCCCGGATGGTCACACCTCCAACACACGCCACTTGTTCTTCGTCAGCGTCCCTGAACTGGTCTTCGGTCTCTATCATAGCGGATGCTCCTTATCTTTGAGGTTAGGGTAGCCGTCACTTTGGCCGCTTCCATCCTTAATGCGGCCGTTAGCGCCTCGTGGATGGTCCTATAGTCGCCGAGCTTTAGGCGCTGACGTATCTTGGCGTCTCGTACCTCGTCGACGATGGAGTTGGCGGCTTCTCGGGATACGAATACGGGTGGAAGGTCGACCAAGGCATTGGTCTCCAACTGTTCGACTGCCGTTTGCACATCTCCCCTGGCTGCTGCATACTAGATTTCAGTTGGCTGCGGTAGGCTGCGGCCAAGCGGTGGTTTCCGAATCGATTTTCCATGGCCTCCCAGATGTCATTGGGCGCCGCCGCTGTCTGAATCGCGTTCAGCACATCTGCGGCCCGTCCCTGGAGGCTGGCAATTAGCTTTGCGACCTTCTCTTCCGGCGACCACTTGTGGTGCTTGGCCACTGTGTCTAATTGGCCGCGAAAGACTTCAAAATTTGACCTGTCGTTGTACTTCGGTGGTTTGACGCGCGCAGGTGTTGTGTCGCGTCCCGGCACGTCGGCCTTCAGATCTTTCAGTCTTCTGCCAACGACGTCCTCCATCATGGCGCTCAGGGACTTGGTGTTGCTGTCGGCCTTTCCCTCTAAATTGTAACGTGGTTCGCCCGGTCTTCGACGCGCTTGTCCACTTGACCCATCCGCTTGCACCGCGCCTTAACGTCATTCCTCACGCCTGCCAACTGCTCTCTAAATTTGGCAGCAAAGGCCTCGTTCGCAATCTTCATTTCTGTGGCCAGGATTCGTTCGTCGCTTTCATTTCTGTGGTTAACCTTCATGTTTTCCATCTTTGCGGCCAGGTTGTTATATGCCGTTTCCATCTTCGCGGCCAGATGTTATTTGTCGTTTCTATCTTCGCGGCCAGGTTGTTATTTGCCGTTTCCGTCTTCGTAGCGAGGGCGCCATTCGCTGTCTTCATTTCTTTCAGCTCTTCTAAGATCTTCACGAATGCGGCTTCCATCGTTGTGATCCTGTTCCTGACACCAAATGTGACTGCGTGGGTTACCTAGATTCGGAAATCCGGCTTGCAGAAATTTAAGACAACTATTGCTGCAGTAAAAAGATGTGAAATTGACAATCAGCTGTCTTCAAGGTCGACTTGGTGCTTCGCCGCACGAAAACAAATGAAAGAAATCACTGCTGCACACTTCAGTCGTCGACTGTCACAACTGCACCTCTAACACCTTGCGGGGTATTTATACCCCCAGCCATTGTTTCTAGAATGCCGCAGACCGAGAAATTTATCGGCAACAATGGACCGAATTCTCTGGAGCCTCTCTCTGTCTTTCTCTCTTGCCCACGCGCCCGGCTACGGCTTGTGGCAGCCGCACAACAATGCCACACGGTGACAATAATATAAATAAGCTCATAAAATCTATGAGGTACACACAAAAGTACGAGCGTGAATATCGCTCCAACATTTTCAAAAGAAGATACTGCCAGCGTGGTAAACAAATATGAATTCCAGCTTCGTACGATTGGTCAAAAAATAGTCTATCTCGGTCCGAACTTGCTTATGCTAGAAGTACGCTGGTCGTTTTACTGCTATGAGTTTTGTACAGGCGCCATTACACCATGGAGGTTTACACATGCACGGAGTTTATATATCCGTCCATGATTGAAACATGGTAACGTTCTATCTTGCCACAAATAATTTCATTCTCATAAGGCAAATATTACTGTAGAGATATTACGTATTGTTGCGAGCCACTATTCCGACGGCCGTGGCCGGCGCGAGCAAAACGACAAATTGGTCACCGCGGAGATAAAAGCTTGCCGAAACAGAGAAAGAGACGGATAGACGACTGGAAGGTTCCCTTTCTTGATTGTTATAGAACGTTCCACTAATTTCTAGAACAATGAGTGGAGATATAAAAGAGTCACTTCTGTCAACGCAGGGAGACAGTTGTAACTGAACTTGATAATCGTGTGCGTGCAGTTGTGATTTGAAAGTGAACTCTTTTGTTGGTGGTCATGTGGCAGACGACCTTGAAGGTTGTATTTGAATATCTTACGAAATTCTGTTTCTGCAAAGTGGTGTACAAGCGTGTTTTTACGGAAGTAAAGAGCAGTTTGAATTTCTGCAAAATAGAGTTTTCATTTTACGAATCCATAAAGTCACAGTATTACTCGGGTTAATCTCTCCGCGCCAACCTCGACAGAAGTGTGTCCTCGTTGTGATTGATGTGGGTAATGGTATATAAACAATGTGACATCACTTGCCATCTTGTCTTTCGATAAATGTTATTAAATGATCAGTTTTCACCGTTGCAGGTATCAAGTCTGGAGAGTAATCGTATTATTCCAGAATACCCAGTCTCGTCATGAAGTTCTCAGACAGTAATGTGTGTGAAATAGAGAATGTTGTTGACATGGTTGAAGTAAATATCCCCGAAAACCAGTTCCTTATTCAAATGAGAAGCCAAATATACTGCCCAGTTCTGATGACGCAGAATTCCGTCCAGTCACATAAACACCAACGATAGCCAGATCTCCCAAAACCAGCTGGATGGTTTCCAGAATGGGGAGAGCGAATATTCCTATTTCAGCTATGAATATATTACACGAAATGTCCCCGCAGGTTGTCTCACAGTAATTACCGAAAAAAGTCTGCTGTCCTTTAATACGGAAGAGCTTTGCAAATAAGTTATATTTCTGATATTCATGCACGTGGCTTGACGCTAGACAAATCACACTGAAATTAATTTAATTTATGCTGGAAGTTATCAGTATTTCAGTAAACAAAGTGGAGGTCCGCCCAGAGTATCGGCCATAACTACTTTGTAAGTAGGTCTTGAGCTAATTAGAGTACGGAAATGTTAAAGTAGGTCTTGAGCTAATTAGAGTACGAAAATGTTAAAGTTCTTTTGCAGAAACCTTATCCAATGCAAGTTAAATTTTATGGTAAACCTATCCACTTATGATGTAATCAAGAGCTGGGATCTTCCGAGATATACTGAATTATGGATTTGTCAATGAAGATCATTTATTTAGCAACGTACATGTAAATTTCGTGTGGCTGATTGTAACCTATCCTCAGGTGGTGATCGGGCATAAAGAATAGTCCCAACGTAGTCGAAGCATGTCGTAGAAGGCGACTAAAATGAATACCCAGTACTTGGTGGTATAGCTGAGCCAGTATGATTCCGGGATATACAAAATAGAAGTCCTGGTCCTCCAGGTTGGATGTTGGACGCTAAGCTAGCAACCTAATCCTGTAAACAAATTATTATTAAAGAAACTTCAGATAAGCCTCAAATAGGAAGGAATAATGGCAACCAACACGAGACAAAAGAAAATTAGGTGTTTTCCGGTACATAGAATACAAAAACTCTTCTCAAAGAAGGTAAAGCCATCTGGGATGTGAAGACACTTTATTTTACATTGGAAAGGAGTAGGGAAGAAGGCAGTTTGGGATAACATTTGTGGTAACAAAAAGTATGAAGGCTAATGTAATAGGTTTTAAACCTATGAATGAAAAAATCTCTATAATTAAGAGTGAAAACGAGGAATGCAAATATAAGGTTTATAAATGTACATGCACCCACAGAAGAAAAAAAGGAAGTATAAAAGAAGAATTTTACTAAAGATTGAAAAACAATGTGAGCGGATACCTAATACAGACATAAAAATTATACTAGGGGTTTTGAAAGTACGAACTGGTAAGGAAGAGTACTGTCTCCTAGAAATATATACCAAATTGGAATGGAATGCAAGGGGAGTAGGGCTGTAATAAATAAAGAAAAAACAAAAGTCATGATACAAAAGACACACAGCAGCAGTGGTGTCGTTGAAGGTATACCCTACTCCGAAGAGCAGGGGCCTTCGACATATAGCCAGCCCGGGACATTATCCCTAACTGGCATAGAAGTAGTTGATAAACAGATGGTGGTTAGGCAGTGGGTTTTATTTCTAGAAGGGTTAATGTAAAGTTAGGTATAGAAGAAGAGAAAGAATAATTTGGAGTTGCAATGATGAGATGATGCTAAGTGCCTAAAACAGCTCTGGGATGATGGTAGGTGTTTCCAGGGTCAAGGTTTAGATGGTTAAAACTGTCTGGAAGGCTGGCGTTGAATTTTCGTGAAAGGTCAAGGATGCAGTCAGTCAATTTAGGAAAAGATAAATCAGAGTGAATATTTGCGTCTGGTATGTACCAACTTAAACTGCAACTCCCGATATTTGGTAGGCATATGTCAAGGCGGGTCTTAGTACCTGCTTATAAATGAGTAACTTGTTTCTCAGTGCTAGGGGAGACTTCCTGTTGTAAAGGGGATAGAGCATGGACATTCATCTGGAGACTTTGTTGGCCACTGATATAATGTGGGCTTTCCAAGTGAGTCGCATGTCGCGTTGTACCCCTAGATATTGGGCTTCAGATTTCCAGTGTACTGTGGCTCCTGCCAGACGCAGCTCAGGAACATCTTGCAGTTGGCGACGACTGAAAGTAACAGCCTGCGATTTGTTAGAATTAATCTGTAGCCTCCAAGTGAGGAACCACGCAGACAGCATATCAGCATATTGTTGAGCGCGATGTACTGCTGTCAGGTGTCTAGTGGATGCCGTGGAGATGGCTGTGTCATCCGCAAATAAATATAAGTTGCAGCCGCTTATGGTAGGTATAGTATTTATGTAGGTTAGGAAGAGCACGGGGCCAAGGACACTGCCCTGTGGAACCCCTGCATTGGAGATACAACAAGAACAAAAGTGGAATGTCGGTATCAATGAACATCACATGGAAATAGTTAATATCTTCAAGAATTTAGGGATGATTATAAATAATATGAGTGATGAAAACTAAGAAATAAAAGCCTGAATAACAGTAGCAAATGAAGCATACAACTTGTTCAGAAAATGTTTAGGAACAAAATAATATTCCTTAAAACGAACATAAGACTATACAAAACACTCATTAAACCAGTGCTAATATATGGCAGTGAAATCTTGACAGACCAAAAGACTAATGGGATGCTTAAACGTTTTGGAGTCCGAGTATAGAGATGGGAGGCAAAAGATAGAGATGAAAGGAGGCAAAAACTGAGAGAGGCTGAGGCCCAAGGAGCTGTGAAAGCCATGTAGTAGTAGTAAAATATGTTTTCCTGAAATCTAAACCAACTGTTTAAATGTGATTGCAATGCTTAGTAATTGATTCTTATGCTTATTTCAGAATTGAAAAATATTGTATTATTATTTGTTTGAGTATTAGCTATTCAAATACAGAGAGGTATGGCTCAGGCACAGATAAAAACCCGTGGCCCATATTCGGGAGGTCCGGGTTCGATTTCCCTGGCCCACCTACCTGACCACGGGTTCTTTTTTCGGTGGATTTTCCCGGGTAGTTTAATTATATCCACCTAATTTCCTGTCCCTCCATTTCATATCCATTATCACTTCACACCATCACACATCTGGCGGTCTCTTTCAGGGTAGGAGGGTAGAAGTGTCAGCGGGTGTCTCGGTGGTACATGGCAAGATAATATGATCTGAGTGAACTAATTCCTCTTCCAGCAGGACGGTTGCTGGTCTCCAAACCCAGTTCTCATGGTGGGTCAGTTTCTGAACTACAGTAGGGTGAGATGTTCATTGTCGTGGCCTGTTGGGAAGCTTCCATCTAATTGAAATGTAGGAACCCTGCCCTCTGCGCTGTCGTGACTCCTTGGGCGCCCTGTATCTCCATCTCGCCTCATCCTTCCTCACCGGGGATGCCACACTTAGAGCATAGGTATAATAAACCAAATGTGGTTTCCGTATTAACTCCTCTCCGAACTGGTCCAGTTATCCAGCTATTCAAATATCTTACTAAGTGAATGTGGAAGTTGCTATGTGACTGTCCAGACATTCCATGCTATCACATGCTTCATTTCCATGGATAGTCATAAACAAATATTAAGAATAGCAAAGAACTGAGCCAGGAACAAACTGTCATTAAGGCCAGAGAGGCCAGGCCCCATCAATAATATAACAGCACAACTTATAGGGTTTATTTTAATTTGAGGAAAAAGCTATGTTATATTTTATTAAATTGTAATAATCAGTGCAAACAATGATTTACTATACCATGATTCTAAATGGTTACCAAAGCTTGCAGCCCACAGTATTATATGACACACTCGCCAGTCTCCTTATTGTGAAGCAGAATGTTGAGCCAGATTACACGGGTCTGCAGTCGCTCCTTTCTGCTCTCGCACTTTACCTGTCAGATGTCTATACATCCCTCACTCCCCTGCTGTCTTCTTCATACATCACTTACACCAACACTTGGGGCTAGTAAGTTGCAGTCCATTATATTAAGTTTTATCATTTGTGTGATTGTTGTTGGAATCTTAATTGTTTGGTGGATGTAATAGTATAGTTTTAAAAGAATAGTGGGGATTATATATTGAAAAGTCCCTTTCATTCATTAAAGCTAGAAGAAAAACTTGAAATTAAATGATTAGGTGCACATCAACCGAATAATTTCACATTTATGCAACAAGATGGCAAAAAAGCACACGCAGTGTTTTTGTAACAGTTAGTTTCCTAAGAAATTGTGGCTAACTGCAAGTGAGACGAAACAAAGTGTCTTTTGCCCTTACTGTAAGTTATTTAGTGGTGAAGGTCTGTGAACAATGGTTGGTTGTAAGGATCTGAAACATGTGAATGAATAAATTGCAAAACATGAGCAAGTGCACTTCACTTAGAAATTGCCTGTAAATTTAAGTTATTGGGAAATGCAAACATTGCTGCTCAGACTGATAGTGCACATGAAACATCAATCCATCAACACAATAAACTAGTCACTAAAATTAGACACATATTGAACACAGTGATAGAATGCATAAAATTTTGCAGAACATATGATCTACCACTGAATAATCATGATGAAACACAGAAATTAGGAAACCATAGCAATTTCTTAAATTTGTTATTTCTCCTTGGTAATCTCGGCAGTTGTTAGATAGCTACCTCAACAGTACCAGTACCACAGTGTGTGAATATACATCACATACTATTCAGAATGGAGTACTGCACATCAATGAATGCACATTTCTGCTATTGTTGTGCTTTTGGCAATGCAACTAAAGGTGATCTGTTTTAAAAGGTATAGCCCCACTTTACTTTCATTACAAGCTTCTTAATCTCTGGTCCCTCCTGTTCACAAGCTGCCACTGGACTGAGCATTCGAGAATATTCAGTAATCTCAAACTCAGAATAACAACAAGATATTCTGCCTTTTTGGACTTAATCAGTATGATATAAAATAATTCATGGAGATCTTATTCAATCTAAAAACGTTCAACTCCTGCAGTAATAGACTATGATATACACTGTCAAGAGCCTTATATCAATGAGTGCCTTATATCAATTAAATCAATGAGGGAGTCTGTAAACACAAATGTGTTGAGAATTATTTATTTTGCTTATTTTCATTCTGTAATGTCTTATGGTATACTTAGCTGGGGAAATGCTAAAGATGTATCAAAAATATTTAGACTACAGAAAAGGGCTATTCGTTATATAGTAAATATTCCTTTCACCACCAGCTGTAAACCATATTTTAAACTACTAAAAATACTTCCATTATCCTGTGTGTATATATATGAAGCTCTAGTTAGGACAAGAATTGTACTTGCTCAATTTGAAACAAATTCGCAGATACATCCACATAATACAAGAAGTAAATCAGATCTACGCATTATAAGCCACAATACAACTTTATTCACACATAGCTTCGAACATAAAGCAGTATTATTATATAACTACCCGATGGCATTAAAAGTATAACATCGGAAAAAAGGTTTAAACTGTCTGTAAAATCATTTTTAAGAGAAGGTTGCTATTATTCAGTAGAAGAATACTTAACACATGATCAACATATCAATGCTTCCTAAAATGATGTTTGTGAATAAATACCTGTGCAACTTCGGAGGTGATACTTGTAATATTCAGAAAAGCTGTAAAAAATATCCTACTAAAAGTAATGTCACAGACAACAGATGAGTTTCTAAGAAGTAAAATTAAATAATAAAGTAAATATTGATTTTTTTTGGTAAAAATTATGTCTCTTACAGCCTACTTCTTAAAAATGTAATACATTAAACTATTATGTGACCTAAGTTGCCTTATTCTTAATTACTATTTGTATTATTATTCTGTTAATTACTACTGCATTACTTTAATCACTATTGTATTATTTAACTACTATTGTATTATTTAATTACTATTGTATAATTCATAATTGTATTACTCATAAGAAATGTATTATTCTTATGGGTACAAATTTGACGAAGCCATGAATATTGTATATTCCTAAGGTGAATAAAACTATCTATCTATATAAATCACAAGTATTTCTGCAAATTTTTGTTTTATTGCTAGTAATAATGATGATGATGATGATGATGATGATGATGATGATGATGATGATGATGATGATGATGATGATGATGATGAAGATGATGATGATGGTGATGGTGATGATGATGATGATGATGATGATGATGATGATGATGATGATGATGATGATGATGATGATGATGATGATGATGATGATGATGATGATGATGATGATGATGATAGATCTATTAAAACTTTGTTTAACTTTAAAAATAAAATAAATAAAAGCTTATTTGATTAAGTTTATTTGAAAGAAAATGTAACTGTAATTAACAAAAGTATTTTAAACATAAAAACTGAATTGTTGGACTACTTTTTCCAATTCACTACATTACAATTTCTCTTGCATAGGTTTGCCTCTGTAATCAGGTAGATTGCAGACTGCAACGACACACACTGTGGACAAAAAAGAAATAAACGAGTCATTGTATAATGATGATGAACATCTAACCAGAAAGCACAGAAGAATATTATTATTATTATTCTGCAGGTTGAACATATGAAAATTTATAAAGGCAGATTTGACTGTAGATATATATGTTTATTTCTGCCAGACTTTCTCATCATCGTTGTCATTATCAGCAGCAGTAGCAACAGAAGCTGCATCGTTATCATCATTTTTATCTTGATAGATTATGGGAATTTTGTCAATTTCCCCTTAAGCCTAAAAGGCTATTGTGTAATTGTGATAGGTAGAGGAAGGATTTATTGTATTCGCTGGCCCCGTAGCTCAATCAGTAGAGCATCTGCCTGCCATGCTGGGGGTCCTGGGTTCGATTTCCAGCAGAGGGGGGTGGGGAGTTTTCTCTGACCAAGATAATTCCTAGCCCGCCTCAGTAGCGTGGTGGTAGCGAGTCTTCCTCACGTTCAAGAGGTCCTGAGTTCGAATCTCGGTCAGGGTGAGTTACCTGGGTAAGGTTTTTTCCAGGGTTTTTCCTTCTCCTGAAAGACGCATGTTGATAACTCTAAGCTCTATGGACCCTGGGCTCATTTGAGCATCATTTCACCCATTCCATTCATCGTCCGATATGACTTAACATTGGAGGACGTAAAATTAAAAAAAAATGGCCGCTGATATGACCATTGGAGTTAAATAAATTGGAACATATAAAAAAAAATTTATTGTATTGTGCTCAGAAATGTAACACCTCAATTTTACCAGATATACACCTTCTGAACTCTCCAAAATCCAAGGAAAGTATTTATAAAGAAAGATTCTGTGTGTGTTTTGTATGTATGTGTGGGTATGTGACACAGCATAACTCAAAAATAAAAAGATAGATAAATACCTTACTTACAAGTATACTTACATGTATAGAAGTTCAGGATTTTCCAAGGAAAAGCATAAAGGTTTTCAAAATCTCTCACCGTCAATATAATCTTTACATGGATTTGTTATTATTTTTTATTTTCTTAAAATGACCATTTTTAAAGAGCATTCATTCTTCTTAAAAACAACATTGTAGCAATTTTAATTCAAAACTATGATATTTTTAAGGTATCTTTCATAGAGTCAACATGAAAAACCCAATGCAATGGCCGGGACTTGAACCACGGATCTTCCGGTCTCCGTCCATGGCCAACCCACCATCATGACACTAAATTCTCATTTGACTTGTATATTTCCCTCTCGCATTTGAGATACACTGCTTGTGGCGACTTACCATTGTAAGTACTTGACTCCCAGTCTTCATTATTTAACTCTTATTATTTTTAGTTAATTGATGGAAATTAATCATTTCTTTGCACTAGCCATATATAGGCTAAGGTTTTTGATAGGTAGAGTCAACATGAAAAACCCAATGCCATGGCCAGGACTTGAACCACAGATCTCCCGGTCTCCGTCCAGCCACTCCTACCCTTTGAGCTACCATGACCAAACTGCCGTCATGACACTAAATTCTTTGATATCTTCAAGATATCTTTGAGTAAAGCTTTATTTTGGGAAAAAGAACATTCTACATCTCACAATGTCAATCTTGCATACTTGAAGAGGGGGATAGCACTAAGAAATTCCTTATTTTTCTTAATTTTTCTTTCATTACTAGTATTATTTAAGAAGTATCCTGTCCCTACATTTCATCTCCATTATCATTTCACATCATCTCTCATCTGGTGGTCGTTTTCAGGGTAGAAGTGTTGGTGGGTGACTTGACACTGCATGGCAGGATGATATGGTCCTGGTAAATATTTCCTCCTTCAGTAGGGTGGTCTCTGGTCTCTGGCCAACCTGGCGTACTGTTTCTGGACCACGGCGGGTGGAATGCCGGTTGTGCTGACTTGAGAAGAGTTTCCAACTAGAAAATAATAGGGATCGTGCATTCTGCACTGTCGTGACTCCTTGGATCAATTGCCCTCTGTCTCCTCTCGCCTCATCCTTCCTCCCGAGGATATCCCACTTGGGGCTTAGGTACAATAAACCACAGGTTTCGGTGCCAAATCCCCTCTTTAGTGATTCTAATCCTAATCCCTGGATACTTGATCAAATACATTTCAAATTTCTTTTTATGTAAAAGGAACTTTGCTAAAACACATACATATTATACCTTAACTTACCAAGCATTAAGCATCCTTGAATTACAAAAAATAATTCACAGTTAGTCCAAAGGAAAAGAAACATAACACACCATGTCATGTGACCAATAAATTTCACCATACCATTTGCTGTACCCCTGAAAAAATTGATTACATTGATTACATATATTGTCTCTGTAACTTAGGTCAAAATAAACACTAAATTTTTGAACATGCGTATTGTGACAATTATATTTTTAAATAATATATAAAAAACTGAAGCTAAAAACAGTGAAGCACTACAAATATTACAACAAAATGTAATAATTTCGTACAAACTTCACTTATCCTGTAAGAAATTGTAAATTCTTCACAGAACACAGCACTAGTTTTGCAAATGCTTCTATATTTGCAAATTCACAAATACTTAATATAAAAATTATTTGTGGTTGGTTTATTGACACTCGTCACTTACTTTTTCATATATTTATGAGAGACTAGTTTCAAAGGCCCTGGCCTCCATTTTCAATCTCTTCCCAAGAGAAGAGATTGGGAAGAGATTGAAAATGGAGGCCAGGGCCTTTGAAACTAGTCTCTCATAAATATATGAAAAAGTAAGTGACGAGTGTCAATAAACCAACCACAAATAATTTTTATATTAATTTTGACGTCACTGTTACTAAATTCCTCCAAACACACATCACAAATACTTATTTGTAAAACTAGTTGTATTCTCTGAAGAATTTAGTTTCTTTAGAAGATAAGTGAGGTTTGTAGAAAATTATTATATTTTATTCTAATATTGTTAAATGCTTTTGATCACTACAAATTTATAAAAATGGGATATAATTTGTTGAATTATGGACATGCAACTTCCTGTTAGCACAAGTGCAAGTTATATCCTGGAAGCTAACATTAAAAAAACAGACTGTATGATTCTTTGTGAATTATATTCTCCTATTACACTATAGGTGATGTGAGCGGATGAAAGTTTGAATCATCTATCATGTCAGCTTAAATTTTATATTTAAATATCCTGTCTTTTGCATAAAGGAGGCAATTACATGCACGCTAGGAGGAATCTGTGCCATTCTGGAGTTTTGTGATTATCTTACAAGATGGAATTATTTGTGACAATTCTTTCCTCTTATTGTTATGTAAATTAGCAACTTTCGTATGCACATTAAAACCATTTGTGTAATAAATTAAGAGTTTGCTTCTGTGGGGTTTACCCTTTACTACACTTCCAGTCACCATTAATAAGTACTCCCATGGACTACATCCTCTTACTTCTTCCCAATGGTGAACACTCAGTAGTGTTCTTATAGTTGTGTCATGACATCCGACTGTAATGCCAGTTAAGTGAGGCCACCATCATTTGTCATGACTAGGGGTAGATTTTTCCCTATTTGCCTATTTTGTTCCTTTGTTTAGAAACATAGGCTTTTAAGTTTTAAGCACGTTTCCTACAATTATTAGCCTAATTTATTAGTTTTGTAGTGCCTATAAATACCTATTTCACATGTTTGTGCCAATTCTGCTTATTAGTACCTAAAACTGCCCTTTTAGCCAATTTCCTCTGCTTGTAATTTATGACAACAGCTTTTACATTTGTTGGTTTCAACGTGAAGTTTTTTGGGAAGTGAAATTCCTTACTGCTGCACATTGGATATTCAAAAAGGTGTTTAGCCAGATAGGTGTCTGCTTTACAAAATTGTTAAATAGGTATGATTATTTTTTCCCTTCATTGATATGGTTAAGACAAATATTTCACATAGGTACTGGTCATTAATGGGTTAAAATGAGTGCAGAAACTTATACCCAAGAATTCATTTTTAAAATTACAATATGCGGAATATTTTGAAAATTGTCTGTAATTTAGACATAAACTGTTAATTCCTCAGAAACTATTGTAACTAGAGAGCTGAAACTTCATATTACTCCATTCTTGATTGATCACAAAAATAAATGGTATAAATTTAAAACAAATCTAACAAAACCTTCAGATACTTCAATTTTCACCCTTAAGCGCCCCCGCCCCCCAAAACCCATATTTTTGTTTCCTGACATAATTGATTACTTCACACTCTTCTGCACATTATGGTTCTTACTTAGTGAAGTGGAATTATATGTAAGTGAGTGAGTGAGTGTGTGGTGTTTTAGGGCCCGTCGACAACAAGGTTATTTGGGCCCATGGAATTATATGTATTTTAATTGTAAGACAATATATGTTATTTACCTTGCTGTGGCTGAGCCGTGGCTCAGTGGTTAGACCGCTTGGCTCTCACAAAGACGGCCCGGGTTCGATCCCAGGCGACCGCAAAGTGAGATTTGTGGTGGACAACATGGCGCTGGGGCAGGTTTTCTCCGGGACCTCCGGTTTCCCCCGCCATCTCATTCCACCGGTGCTCCATCTTCATCTCATGTACCATCAGTGTCACCGCCTGCGGTGCCGTATGTAGTAAAAGCGGGCGTTAAACACTACACATTTCATTTCATTTCATTTACCTTGCTGTGGAGCCATTTATGAAATTTGGAATAAATGTAGAATTATTTCGCCTAGGGAACCACAAAATAGTATGTGTTTTTGCGAATTTGTTGCAGCATTTGT
This sequence comes from Mantis religiosa, assembly GCA_030765055.1. Classification (NCBI taxonomy): domain Eukaryota; kingdom Metazoa; phylum Arthropoda; class Insecta; order Mantodea; family Mantidae; genus Mantis; species Mantis religiosa. Next base: position 63,412,747 of record CM060955.1, on the reverse strand, counting down.
TGCCTTGATTGTCATTTTGTTATAGTGCATTTATGGTGCATTTTAAGAGTCATTTTACTAAAACTGTGTATTTCTAAGTGTTTACTCAGCAAATTTGTAGTGCCTATTTAACTGCCTGTCTTGCCCATTTTTAGTGCCTTTCTACCTGACTATTTCACACAGTTTTAGTGCCTATAAATCCGCTCCCTAGTCATGACATCTAATGGCATCACTGTGTCAAAATAGAGGCAACATCACATCTGGCATGGGCATCATCATTTGACAATCACATCTGGTAGCAGATACCATGTCATCTTCACTCCTAGTGGTGGCACTTTAAGCCCTCATCACACCTAGTTGAGGGATCTCTAATCATCATAATCTACAAAATATAAATTACTTTAGAATATTTCTTATCAGAAGATTGGAAAAAAAATATTTTGATAGACTTAATTATATTAGAGGAATTTCAGAAAGCATTGGAAAGTATGAATAATAGAAAGACTGTGGACTTGACAAAATAAATGCAGAGGTGATCAAATATGCTGGTTTAATGTCATCTGAGACTATTATATCTGTATAATGAATGCTAGCGAAATTGTAAAGCTCCTTGTTCATAGAGTGGTAGAAGTAGTATCTATGTTTAAGAAAGGACAAAGAAATGTTTGTAGCAACTATAGGGGAATTGGCATTTTGAACATCATATATAAGATACAGTAGAGTCTCGATTATCTGACCTAAACTGGCCCTGAACAAGGTCGGATAAACAAAAATTTCGGATAGTACAAAATGTGTTGGAAAATGTAGTAAAACGTGGTAGACATACATATTATTAAAACAATTCTTGCTTTTTGCAGTATTTACTGAATAATCAAACTAATTCTACATGCAATATTAAACAAAATAAACTCCAAATGTCTTAAGAAAAGTAACTTTTCAGTGAAGTCTGCTTGCCTGATGAATGACGTTTCCCAGAAGAATTCAACATGTAAGAACAGCTGGTGGGCAGAGCTAGAGAGAACGCTGGTCAAAATAGGGATGAGGGATATCTGGCATGAGAGAGAAAGAAATGTAAAAGGTTTTTGGACAATTATTAAGAATAGGATAGAGGACATTGACAGATAAGTGACGTGGGGAAATCTGGTAAGTATGAAATCACTAAATGTATGCTTGAAAACAAAGACAGAATGGGGAAGGGAAACATATATAGACATATGTGATAGATGTGAGAGGAAGGGTTTAGCTTGGTTAAGGACAGGAGCCATATTGAGAGGGGGTTCACCAAAGGAGTGCATTCTATGTGGAAAGAAAATAAGCTTAGAAAATTATGTAATGGAGTGTAAAGAAATTGGAAACTGTAGAAAATTAATATGGGATAAGAACTGGAATAATAAAAGAGCTAACGTAGTAACAATAAAAATGCTTACATTGAAAGGAGAGAAAATAATAAGGGAGGTGGGGAAATTTGTTGACAAAGTCAAAGAGAAATGGTTGAGAAGGGCAAGTGATATGTGAAAGATTAGAAAAGAAGACATTATTAACTTTCTGCAGGACAATAAAAAGAAATTTGGGAATAGAAGGGTAAAATGACCATTGCAACAGACAGAAAATAAAACATATTTGTATGAATGAGAAACAGGTTAAAGGTTTTAAGAGGGATCACAGCCAGAGAAAAATTATCTTAAATTGTATTGTGAAAGGAGAAATATAGTAAATTATCTGATACAGCAAAAAGAATTAAAACTGTTGCATAATCAGGTAGTGGTGAGTGGGTTAGAAAGTCAAATAAAATCCTTTCTCACCACAATGTTTAATTTATGTATTTCTTTTCAACAACAACAACAACACATTATTTGAAAGTAGTGAAATAAATAAAAGCAGTTTTACTGAACAGAGAGATATAATAGCATTGGGAAATGCTATTACTCAACTGACGAGGTTTTGCATTAATAAATTAATGTTAAACTATTTATAAGTTTAATGTATGGTATAGTAACAGTTGAAGTAATCGTGTTTGAATTTTTGTAATATTATATTTTGACTGGGTTATCATACTGGACAAATCCACAACATGTTTATGTTAAAATGGATAAAAGAAATGAAAAATGAAATGAACATGAAACCACTTTCAGTCATATTCTATTCTGCTACAACCACCCACCCTGGGTGATCTCTAAAGAAATGACAGTTGGACAGGACATGTGATTGTGCTATCAACTGCTGAGTGGAGCTCAATGATTCCTGTATTTCCATCTCTTCAATGATGGAGGTTTCTATGTATGGTTTCTTCCTTGTAAGATGTGGATGCACTTCTTAATTCATCAAGGTAACATTTCCAATTTTGAGCTAGTCAGTTCTTGTAGGGCTAACAATCTTTGTGATAACTTTTAACTTCTGTCAGTAACTTCTTCGACCAGTGTTTCCATAGGTCATCTGCCAGCTCCTGAATTGTTTTGCTAAATTATTCTCCACCTCAGGCTTGGGTCTGCTGGATATAGCCGTTAGCTTTTGTTCACAAAGAAAGTCTGATAGTATCACTAGCTATGATTCTACATTATGAATTGTGATATATTGGCCCTGAATTAAGGGCAGTTTCAGCCTTTTCTTTTTTTGTCATATAGGATGAAACCAAGACCTTACTCAACAGTACTTTATAGTTCTGATCATCTCTCCCAGCAGCATCATTTGCAAACAGCCTTGGGGGCGATGAACTTCTATATGATGTTGTTTTCTGCAAGATGCTCCTTGGAAATGCTATACATAATTTTGTAAAAGGAATTCTGTAACTGAGTGAATGACATAAATGGTTGAATGATTAACAAAAAGTCCAGATCTTCTACAGCTAAGAATCCAGCCAAAGTGAAATGGAAGGAGACTTATTGAACTTAATAAACATAATAGTTAACTGGAAATTAATTGTTCTTTCACACTAGCCGTGTGTAGGACGCACTATGAAAGGGTAGAGCCAGAATGAAAAATTCAATGCCATAGCCGGGATTTGAACCACGGATTTTCTGGTTTCCGTCCAGCCGCACTACCATTGTGCTACTATGGCCAACGTGCCGATATGACATTAAATTCTCGAGTCAGATGGAGAATTTAATGTCATATCGGCACGTTGGCCATAGTAGCACAATGATAGTGCGGCTGGATGGAAACCAGAAGATCCGTGGTTCAAATCCCGGCTATGGCATTGAATTTTTCATTCTGGCTCTACCCTTTCATAATAGTTAACTATTTTTTGTCTCCCTCCAGTACTGATCTCTCAGTATTTGAATCTCAGTAAGTAGGGTGTGATTGACTCTTCCAAAATTTATGAGTTGCAATCTGTAAAAATATGACAATGTTTTGGCTATCAAGTAGTGAGGTTGGATGTGATGAATATGTACTATCACCTTTGAATAGAGACATGTGTAATTCTGACTTAATGAACATTCCACTGACATGAAGATTAAATACCTATGCTTAGAGTGTGTAGCTCTTGTTGATTCCAGAGCTTAAACAGTCAACTCTTTGTGACTGATAGCATTTTAGTTGTAAGTGATCTGCCAAATTCTTGCTTATAAAACTTGACTGGCTGCCACAATGTAGTATTCAACATGTTTGTTTAGTTATTCTGGCTGGTCCTGTCACTAGAATCAATGCTAATGTGCAAGTACATGAAACTCGATCATGGAGTATCAATTTTCAGTGAAATGGCTACCATGGAAACAGCAACTGAATGAGTACATTCAGTTTGATACAAACTGCTCTATGGTAAATTTTCTTACATTTCAAACATACAACTTTGCCTCCTTTGTTATAATTTCGTATGATGTGATCATGATTCAAGCATAAGAAACACTGATTTCTGGTCTTCATTTTCTAGAGTTCATTCCTGAACATCCATAATTGCCTGTATTGTCTAACACTAATGTGATTGTAGTTAACCTGCCCACAAGACATGATAAACATAAAACAGATGCAATCCATGGTAAGGTTAGTAAAATCAATAATACTTTAGCCGACCTATGCAAAAAATACAGTCATGTTAAAATAATCAAGACTTCAAATGCATCAAGAAACCTATATACTAGACATGGCATGCACTTCAGTAAGCATGGCAAAAGAATTTTGGGTGAAACCATATGTAAAGCTTATCTGGATGCTGTGTCAAAAAACTGAATACTGGACGAAGAAGACTATCGCAAAAAAAATGGACAACCTTTTAAACGGAAAAGAATTTGTTAAACTAGAAAACAATCCATTAAAGAAAGCATGCAAATCTGTGGAATTAGCAATTAAAAACAGTAAAATCATGACTAAAAGAGATAAATTGAACAATAAAATAGACAGTCCAAAAACACCATACATATATGGTTTACCCAAAATACATAAACCTGAAATTACCCTCAGACCAATAATTAATAATATTGATGCACCCACTTACCAACTATCAAAATGGCTGGTTCATATCTTCAGATCCTTCACAAAATTTGAAAATTTAAGTATCAAAAACTCGTTTGAATTGTTAAAACTCCTGAAGGACACAAAGATCAACTCTACAGATGCTTTAGTTTCCTTTGACGTCATTTCTTTATATCCAAGTATACCTACCAATGAGCTTATTCCACTTCTCAAAAAATGGCTGGAATCATTACAAATAACATCTGAAGAAATAGAAGAACTTTCACAACTTACAGAAATTTGTATCAATCAAAATTTTTTCAGCTTTAATGGACAGATCTATAAACAAAAAACAGGCCTAGCTATGGGCAACCCATTGTCTCCCTTCTTGGCAGATTTATTTATGAGTGCTTTTGAAACACATATCACAAAAACTTTTCCAAATTATTTCAAAGTGTGGTATCGCTATGTTGACGACATTTTTGCAATAGTACCTAAAAAACTCATACAAGATAGTCTTAAACTTTTGAATATACAAAATCCAGCTATAAAATTTACATTGGAAACAGAAGAGGATGGTGTGCTCCCCTTTTTGGACATCAAGATCAAAAAAATTAACAACAAACTCACCTTTGGTATTTACAGGAAACCGACACACACAGATAATTACATCAAGAACAACAGTTTCAACCCAAAACAACACCAACATGCCATTTTCAACAGTTTAATCTTTCGGATGATCAACTTTCCACTAAACAGAGAAGATTATCAAGAAGAATACCTACACATAAAAAAAGTAGCTATATCCAACGGTTTCAACCCAAATTTAGTAGACAAAACAGTTAACAGACTCAACAAAGCTAAGAAAATAAAAGAAACCACCACCCTAGAACCTACAGGAGAAAAAGAGAAAAAACTTTTTAAAAAATTCACCTTCCACCCATCAGCCTATAACAAATTCCAAAAAATCTTCTCAAAACACAACATAACTCTTGCACCTCAAAATAGGTTTAATATCAGAAATTTGTTAAAAGGCCCTCCCAAAAATTCAATCACTACCAAAGAAAAACCAGGAATCTATGAGATCAAATGTGAAACTTGCCCTAAAATTTATATAGAAAAAACAAAAAGAAATATTAACATCAGAACTAAAGAACATCTAAGAAACATTAAAAATGGTGAAACAGAAAAATCAGCAGTGGCTCTTCATTTTTTGAATACTAGACATGACATCAACTTGGAAACATCTCTAATAAAATATTTTAATCACCCCATAGACCTTTCCGTATGGGAAAAAATCTTCATCAACAAAAATCGTCATATAGTCATGAATTTTGAAACTCCACCACCGGACATCTTTGACAAGTACATCACGCCATCTATTGACAAAACGGAGAAAGAGGAAACCACTACAACTTGCACTAGTCGAGTATCAGCTGATGATAGGAGCGAGAGCTCTTGAAACATGTCCTGTGAATAAACAGTGTGAGTGAAGCAATGTGTCAATATCTTCTCGATTCACTTTTGTATTAACTCCATATTCTTTTATATATTGCTAAAGAAAAAATGGTATGTGGTGGTCTAAAACTTGAAAACTTCAATTCTTTAGCAGCAAAATATCTGACTCAGAAAATAAAAGTAGAACAAGCTGGGACATTATAAATAGATTTAGAGGTAATATTAAACAGAAAAAAGATAACCACATTGAAATTAAGTTAAAAGGAAATGTCATAAGGGAACCTTATGAGTTAGTGAATATTTTTAATAATTTTGTCGTTTCTAAGCTCAAAGTATTTCTAGAATTCTAGCAAATCAGCATAATTGTAGTATTCCAAAAGCAAAATCCAATAATTTAATGAGTCACACATTATTCCTATATCCAACCAATAAATAAGAAATTATAGACATTATAAATGGCATCAAATCCAAAAACAGTGTCGGGCATGATAATATCCCAATAAAACTAATAAAAGCATGCAAATTATCTATAGCTAGCCCTTTAGTGGACATTATCAATTCAATACTTGTAAATGGTATTTTCCCGGACAGTCTCAAAATTGCTAAAGTTATCCCAGCGTTCAAGAAAGGAAATAAACAAGAGATGGAGAACTATAGGCCTGTGTCTGTATTACCTTCTCTTGCTAAAATAGTGGAAAAGGTAGTTTATTCTAGAATCGTTACTTTCCTACAAAGTTTTCATCTTATATCAGAATGTCAAAATGGATTTGTCCAAGGAAAATCTACCTTATCAGCTGCTGCAACATTCTATGAGTATATAGTTGACAATATTGAGGCAGGTAATTTTGCAGCAAGCATTTTATTAGACTTGTCTAAAGCTTTCGATTGTGTCGATACAACAATTCTACTCAATAAACTTGAACATATTCGGCTTAGGGGTCTAAATAACAATTTGATTAAATCCTACATGTCCAATAGGATGCAGTATGTACAACTGAAGTGTATGCAGGGTGAATTCGTTTCAAAACGTGAAGAAATACGGTCTGGCGTGCCCCAGGACTCCATTTTAGGGCCATTATTGTTTATTCTGTATATAAATGATATAAAAACTGTGGTACATGATAATGTAGCTTAAAGTCTGTATGCAGATGATGCCACATTGGGTTTTAGCAATAGTGATTTAGTAAATTTAGAAATTGATGTAAACTTGACCTCCAATATCGTGGCACAGTATTTTAATGATATCAGGCTGTGTACTAATGCACAAAAAAGTAATTTCATTCTTTTTGACTATAAGAAACCTCAATTTGAACCTCAGCTTAATATGTGCAATAGTCTGGTTCAATGTGTGAGGAAGGTAAATATTTTGGGTTTAGTCTTTGATGACAAATTAACTTGGAAATACCACATCGAAAAATAAGAAAATAAATTAAGTTCTGGACCTTTTGTTTTGTGTTATAGTACCAATTTTCTCTCAGTTGATACTAGAAAGTTGGTGTATTTTGCATTAATATATTCACACATTGCCTATGGCATTGAGCTATGGGGATACACCTCTAAAGCAAATTTTAATAAAATTTTTCTTCTAAAGAAAAGAGCTGTAAGATACCTGGCAAAAATAACATGGACTACTACATGTAGACCACATTTTAAAAAATTAAATATACTTACTTTCCCCTGCATATTTATTTTGCGAACAATACTTTTTGTATATAATATGAATACAATATCTACTAATGCAGATATCCATAATTATGAAACAAGGGGTAAGAACAATTATATAGTTAAAGGTCACAGATTAAAACTTTTTGAGCACAAGCCCCAATACTTAGGTTCTAAACTATTTAACAAGCTTCCAAACAGCCTAAAAAATACTGTGTCAGCTGCTAAGTTTAAATCGAAACTGACTAAGATGCTGTTAAGTAGAGCATATTATAGTATAGAAGAATATTTTGAAGATAACTTTAACGATCTAGAATAGATTATGAGTGTGTGTGTGTGTGTGTGTGTGTGTGTGTGTGTATGTGTGTGTGTGTGTGTGTGTGTGTGTGTGTGTGTGTGTGTGTGTGTGTGTGTGTGTGTGTGTGTGTGTGCGTGTGTGTGAGAGAGAGAGAGAGAGAGAGAGAGAGAGAGAGTGGATGAATTTTTAATCCTTGACTATGTTCTGTGAAACATAATATATACTATTATTTGAAGCAAAAGGTTAGAAACAGTGATGTATTTAACATTTGAAAGTAATGAGTCAGTAATTCAAACACAAACATCACTTAAATTATCCTTACTTGGACATGTTTCAGAGAACGTTTTGTCCCCATCGTCAGCAGTTATCCGACTGGTTGGATCCGTGGTTTCTTGAAGTGAGCTGGTTGTCTGTGGCGGAATTTGTTGTCTGTGAGATGAACTTCCAAAGAGAGTTTCCAGGCGGCAATTCGAAATTTAAAGTACAAGTTGAATACAGTCCAATACAGTTGAATCTCGATATATTAAAGTATACTGTTTGTTTTTTATAATTAGCAACTTTTCCCAAACATCGAGTTCGGCTGCATTACTGGCTGATTTTAATAGTTTTATATTTGGTACAATTTCATGATTGGTAGACCAGAAATGATGAGCTATTGCTGATTTTTCTATTTGTTTGTATTTCATGCATCTCATATGCTCCTGTAACCCAATATGTAAACTTCTTTTGGTTTTTCCTATGTAGAACTTATTGCAATCTGAGCAGTTGATTTTGTATATACCTGATTTCTTGTTTTCAGGTACTGGGTCTTTCAGGTTGTTGCATAATAAGTTTTTTAAATTGAATTTATTTATTGGGGCTAGGGTGATGTTGTACTTCTTGAATATCTTGTTGAATTTATGATGCATTCTGCGATGATATGTGAATTTCCTGAACTGTGTCTTGGTTTTTGATTCTGTTAATTTTGTGGTATCTAATATGAGTTTCTGTTTCTTGAATTTCCAAATTTTCTTATCTATTAATTGTTTACTGTATCCATTAATTGCAGCTGTGTTAATCATGTGGTTATATTCTTTGTTGTATTCATTCTTTTTCAATGGGATGTTGACTAGTCTATATGCTAAGCTGTCCAAAACTGCATGTTTGTGGGGTGTAGGGTTGTAGCTATCATTCTTGATATAATTATCTGTTTGTGTTGGCTTCCTGTAGATGCCAAAAGATATGTTATTTAATTCATGGATTATCTTCAAATCTAAGAAAGGTAAGTAGCCATCTTTTTCTATCTCTATTGTGAACTTTATTGCTCTATTCTGTATGTTCAATAGTTTTAAGGAATCTTGTATGAATCTGCGTGGAACAATGGCAAAAATATCATCAACATATCTATACCAGTATTTGAAGATGTATGGGAAGGATGATGTAATATGTGTTTCAAAGTAGCTCATAAAGAGGTTGGCTACGAAAGGTGAAAGTGGATTGCCCATTGTTAGGCCCGAGGTCTGTTGATAGAATTTACCGTTGAATGTAAAGAAATTTTGATGTATGCATAAATGAGTAAGTTTTGTGAGATCTTCTATTTCTTCTGCTGAAATGTTTGTATGAGCCATTTCTTGAGGAGTAACATGAGTTCAACTGTTGGAATACTGGGAAAAAGAGAGGTGACATCAAATGATACTAGTTTGTCTTCTGTGTCCAAATGCAATTTTGAGATCCTGTCTACTAATTCTAATGAATTTTTAATGGCTAGGCTGTGGAACTGTGGCAGTGATGCAAATGTATGTGCTAGATGTTTGGCAAATCTGTTTGTGTTGGCTTCCTGTAGATGCCAAAAGATATGTTACTTAATTCATGGATTATCTTCAAATCTAAGAAAGCTAAGTAGCCATCTTTTTCCTAAAATTACCGGAAATTTCTAACGCTTCTCAGGTAACAAATCTATCTTCAGAAACATTCAATAAAAGAGAACTTTCATTTCTTAATAAAGTCCTAAAAACATGTGTAGGTTACTCCAATAACACTGATGATTTAATAGCAGACATAGAAATAGCTTCCTGTAACCTAAAAGAACAAGAAAAAATTTTCGTACGTAAACAATGTGAAACTGGAAATACAGAAAGACATTAGAAATAATTTCTCTTCCAAACAAGTATTCAAGGCCCTCAAATCAAAACCGGTAATATACACAAAAGCGGACAAAGGCAACCAAATAGTTATCCTAAATAGATTAGATTACATCTATAGAGTAGAAAACATGTTACAAAGCAATGAATTCACAAAATTGGAAAGTGATCCACTAAAACTCTGTATGAGAGAACCTTAAAAGAAGTCCGGATATTATCTGATATACAGAAAACTTAAGTCAAACCAGACCACCCAGTATTACCGAGACTTTATGCATTGCCAAAAATTCATAAACCAGGAGATAAAATGAGGCCCATAATCAACAACATAGATGTACCTACCTACAAGTTAGCCAAACATCTAGCACATACTTGTATTTCCACTGAAATCTTGGAATCGAATTTTTGGATGGTGTACACTGCTTTCCGTACTTACTGTAGGTAGTAGAGAAAGTAAAAATTGGTATGGGAGATACGGAAAATTCAAATAAAATTTTCTCAACTATGTTAAAAAGTATATTCTCTGAAACTAAAGGCTATAATGTAAGTGAAAAACATTTTAAGACCTTTTCGGTTCTCTATAACTGTTCTTGTATATTATCAAGGAATACACGCGCTAATACAAGCTTGGGAACTGCCTCTCTACCTGTTTCAGGTATTATCTTTAATATTCTGGCTGATTAAGTGCTCCATTACTTCATCAGTCATTAACTCCAATAAATTTAAAAATACTATCCTAAATATACCCTCTCTCTATTGAAGTGAACAATGCAGTCTTCATAGAAGTTGTTGGGATAGGCACAAAATAGTTTTGGTACCATTACTTGTCAATAACCACTGATGCCTTTGCCGAATGCTAAAAGTGTGTGAACCTTCTAGTTTCATAAATGTGCACTGAGGCTCTCTAGAGACATGAAGTGGCTAGGTTTCAAGTCACCTAGGTATTTAAGATGAGCCTGAATAGTTTGACTTTTATTACTGT